>JAHBCN010002184.1:97136-127136 GCA_019359885.1 Listronotus oregonensis
AAGTGTTTCGCATTGTTTGTTTCGCTTCGTGTAAACGCCCCCCTTTTTAAAAACTGGAAGGAACCAAAAGAAAAACTGCATTAGCCAAACAAAGGGGAAAAAACATCGCTTTGTGAAAATAGTTTGTTTGAAAACAGAAACTGTTGCGAAAGGTTTTTTTTTGCGCAGTGCAAACCCAGCTTTACAACATGTAATATATTTGTAATATCTCCTAGAACTATACAATTAAG
The DNA here is from genome assembly GCA_019359885.1 of Listronotus oregonensis. NCBI lineage: Eukaryota > Metazoa > Arthropoda > Insecta > Coleoptera > Curculionidae > Listronotus > Listronotus oregonensis. The sequence goes on from JAHBCN010002184.1 coordinate 97,367, forward strand.
TATTTAATATTTTTTTTTTTTTCCCCTTGCAGGCACTAATAAAAACTACTCCACTTAATTCTTGGAATCGAACGGGAACGAAAATAAAAGAACGGGTTGGAAAAGCCCATAAAACAAACCCGAATTTCGGAACTGAGGATTGCAACAGAGTGTGGGGGAAAAATTTTTCACAAAAAGGAAAAATAATCTAAACGTATTTATAAAAAGTATTATACAGGGTGTCAAAAAAACAGCAATATCCGGTTTTCCCCCTTTTTTTGGGAAACTTAAAATGGTACAGGGGTAAAAAAAAACGAAAGGGGGGAGTCACCTTAGCCCAAAAAATTTTTTGGAAAACCCAGCGATTGGGTAAAAATTTTAAAAAATAAAGTATTAAATTTTAATAGTTTATATTTTTATAAAAATGTTTACCCCTCAAAAATTCCCGTTTTTTTTCCCGGGGGAATGCCACCCCTTCTCGGGGGTGGATTTTTTTTTTTTCAAAAATAAGTACAGAAGTGGATAGTTTTGACTAATTCTAAAAAACCTTTTTTTTTTAAAAAAATTTTTTCCATTTTTTCAAAAAAATCATTCTTACCAAAAATGTAGCTTTTAAAAAAAAAAAGAATGGTGAGCTTATGATGTCCATAAACCCAATACAAACGGAGTCATAGCCTGTTGAAGGTTGGTTCTTATTCGTCAAATGCAAACTTTAAAAATTTTTTCAACGTAATATCACAGCTTACTTTCTTATTATTTTCCTTGGGTATCAAAGGATAAACTGGTTGACGTTTGGGTAGATGTTGGAGATGTTAGAGTAGGATTAACTGTAATTGGAGGGGACGACGATCTCATGCTGAACCTCGGTTTCAATTCATTTGTCTGGTCAGTTGCAAAAATACAAATTAGCTTTTAAAAAAACCTTTTTTTAATATGTATTTTAAAAAGAAAAGAACAATTTATTTGGTTAACAACTGGAGATTTTTTATCGGTTGACCAAAAGCAAAAATACTTGTTTGGGGCCCAAATAACATATAATTGTCAGCTCTTTTAAAAAAGTGCTATTAGGGTTTCTATGTGGTAATTAATCATCATGAACACTGAAAAATAAAATTCCCCGTTTTTTAAAAAAAAATATATTAAAACAGTGTTTTAATAAAAACCCTTTTTAAAAAAAAATATTTTTAAAGACTTTAAAAAACAATAAAAAAAAAGGTTTTTTTTTAAGTGGTAAATTTTTTTGGGAAAAGGCGGAGCAATTAACAGTTTATTAGGTTTTTGGGGCAGAAAAACGGGAAAAAAAAAAGTTGGTTTTTTGGGCTTAAAAAGATGTACATTATTATTTTTTTTGCCTTTGTATATTTCTAGGTATAAATTTTAAATTTAAAACCCTAGAAATATCCCCAAAAGGGAAAAAAAATAAAATTTTCTTAAAAATTTTTTCCCTTTTTTATATTTCGGGGATAATTTAATATTTAATTTTCGGGGAACCCCCAGAAATATGCAAAGGCAATAAAAATAATAATGTACATCTGTTAAAAGGCCAAAACCGAACTTGTATTTTCCACCTTTTTGTCGCCAAACCGTAATAAACTATTAATTGCTTCGCCGCTTCCAGAAATATATTGACCACTTGGGGGTTTCAAATCATTTTTTTTTTGTACTGTTTTTTTTAGTCTGTAAGAAATATTTCTTTGAAAATGACTTTGTGAGTTGAAACAGCAGTCGCAATTGTTAATATATTTTAGGGGAAAAAAACATAGTAGTTTTACTTATCTTTTAAAAAAAGAAAAAAAAAGTCATTTTTTCCCCAAAAAACGGGAAAAAATTTTAAATTTTTGAAAAAAAAAGTTTAAAAGTTTATTTTGAATTAAAATATTATTATTTTTATTCCCGGGGATAAATTAATGCAGGTGGATTCCCTTCTGAAACTAATACTATATCATCTAGAACTTGTTTTCCCTTTTTAGATCGTTCCAAAGGCAAGGACTATACGAATGGTCAGTTCTGGAATTCCCCCTCAAGAGAGGGAAAAGGGGGTGGGAACTGCAGGGTTACTAATCGTGCATAAAATTGACTCGTGAACATCCTCTCTTCAAAATGGTCTGAAATAACGAGTAACTTTTATATAAATTGTTTATTTTGCCAAGCAGGTCTTCTTGATTGGCTTTTAGCCCTTTCTGGCTCTGTAAATAAATAATAACATTTTTAAACCATGCTTACTACATTTGATTACAATAAATAGTCGTATAATATTTTGTTTTGCGAAAATAAAAATTTTTGCAAAGGAATACGTTTACCTAATAAAAGTGTTCACCATTGATTTTGAAACAACAAAATAAAAAAAAGCAATAAAATTTTGGTTTGGTTTTGTTTTGGAATGTCTTAAAAAAAATAAACAAAAAAGCAAGTATGTTTGTAAATTTTATTAATAACAAAAAAGGCTCATACTAAATAAAAAAGGTTTTTTAAAAGATGTATTACACGACCCCTTGTTCCCCCCTTAATTTTTGGCGTTTTTGGGGAAAATTTTACATATAACGTGAGTGGAAATTTTTTTTAAAACCCTTTATATATATATATATATATATATATATATATATATATATATATATATATATATATATATATATATATATATATATATATATACATATTAAGTATTAAAATTGGTTTTAATTAAATTTAAAAAAAATCCGTATCCCAAAATTTGGGGGCAAAATCGGAGTTGCGGACACTTTCTAGACAATTCCCAAAAAAATTTAAATTTTTTTTCTAAAATATACCCAAAAAATTTTTTAAGTACTTACCGGTTAGCATCCTTAAAAAAAATAAAGAATTTCTTTTTGAGTTATAACCTTTTTTTAAAACATTTTTTATTTTACAAAAATGATGATGCCCCAATGGTTTTTTTTTCCTCATTTTACCGAAGTGTAAAAAATAAAAATAAAACGCAATTTCAAAACGATCAACTAAAACACACAAAAATTATACCTAGGGCCCATGGCGGCTAAACGTACAATAATACCAAAAAATTCTCCCCTGCACGCCAAAGACATTTTTTCCCCGGGGCAGGGCGGAGCAAAAAGCATGGGGGGTCGGCTTTAAACCCTTTTTCCCCCAAGAGAGTGTTACAGCTGTAAGTAAACTGTGGTAATAAAACCCAAAAAAAAGATACATTTTTCGGGAAAAGCTCATTTTACCTTTTTTTTAAATTTAAAAAACCCTTTTTTTTGTATTTTTTTTTAAAAATCTCTAGCGCTAAAATTAAGCGAGTTATGGCTAAAAAAAAATTAATCTCTATTTCTTTTTGAGTGACAAAAAAATGAAAAGCATCCCCTAATACCACACCAATTGAAAAAAAAACTTTTTACCTTTTAATTTACTTTTTTTTTTTTTATTTGTTTTAAATCTTGGAAGGTTTGACTGGTTTAAAGTGCATATTTTTAAAAAAAAATTTAGTTTTTAAATGAAAGAGACAATTTAAAAAAAAAAATTCCTTTCCTTCAAAAAAAAAATCAAAAAAACCCTTAAGATGCGTAAAATTTTTTTTGGGAAAACCCCAAAAATTTAGGTTTTTTTTTTACCACAAATATTTGTTTTGTTTTTGTTTACGTATCATTAAGGGTTTTTTTGATATTTTGGGGAAAAGCTATTAATTTCAAAATTACAAAAAAATCTGTTTCAAGTTAAGCTCTTTTTTAAAAATATGCAATTTAAACCGGGGAAACTTTTTCCGAATATTACAAAACTTTTTTTTTTGTAGTGACAAAAAAAAAGGAAAAAACTTTATTTTGGCCATAACTCGCTTAATTTTAGTGCTAAAAACTTTTGTAAAAAAAAAAAAAAAAGGTTTTTTAAATTTCTTTAAAAAAGTTATGAGCTTTTCCAAAAAAATGTATCGTTTTTTGGTTATATTACGTTAAAACTTTTAATGTTGGCATTTGATGAATAAGAACCAACCTTCAACAGGCTATAACTCCGTTTGTATTGGGTCCATGGATATCATAGGCCCATCATTCTTGGTGTTTTTTTATAAGCTACGTTTTTGGTAAAAATGATATTTTCGATAAAATGCTTACTTTTCGATTATTTGCGAAAAACCTTGAAAACGTGTTTTTTTATTTTGAAAAATTAAATTTCAATTGCGAATAACTCGAAAAAGTAATCCCTTTTTGGGAAAAAACTTTATAAAAAAAAAAGTTGCTTAAATTAGTCAGTCTATCCACTTCCGTACTTATTTTTGATAAAAAATTCCCCCCCCGGAAAAGGGGGTGGTTCCACCCCGGGAAAAAGCGGCAATTTTTGAGGGGAAACATTTTTATAGAGGATATTAACTATTAAGTTCAATAGTTTATTTTAAATTTTATACACAGTCGCTGGGTTCCGAGGTAATAATCTAAGGTGACTCCGCTACAGACACTGTACTAAAGTAGATATCTAACATTTATATTTTGATTGTTTTTTTTTAGATGAAATCAATGTTAACTTACTTGGAAGGTGCCAGATATAAAGTACAAAGTGCCTTGGCCGAACTGGACAGCAGGCCGAGGGCAGGCCATCCCTTGGCGCCACATATCACCATAACCAGGGATAAATCAGGGTTACAACAAAGTATTCTAAAGGTAAGATTTAAGTTCCATATTATGTGCATTTTAAAAGAGGTATCCTGCAGTCGAAGGCAAAAAGTTACACGGAAAACACTTCCCTAGGTCATCAAGGTGACAAAGTTTCCTTTTTGTGTTTACTGTTTTGTCAAATTTAATAAATAATCCCATGTTTCTGTAGGTTCCTCAGTGGTTACGGGAAGAATTTTACGAAACAGACCGAAGTCCCCTAAGCGAAAAATCGTTGAAATCGGACAAGTCCGATAATTCGGATCCGCACATAAATGACGTCGACGACAATTTATTACATGACTGGACAGATCGAGGAGCTGCAGATGGGAATTCAAATCAACCTGATTCAGATTTCGGTAAGAAAAACTTATTGTTGCCATTATAACCATATTAAACAGTGATTTTTCTTCTATGATGATTCAAAAAACTCTAGAAATCATCCATACAAACCCAAAATATTCTTTCGTTCTAATTATGCGATAGTAAGCACCCTTTCTTTAAGGACGTGCTATTCGACAGATAGTTGAAATGAAATTCTTAATGTTTAACTTTATTATTGGGACGAAGTATACAGGGGACTCCACCCCGTGGGTCAATGTATACTGTCACTCCACCATGTGTGGCACACATACTAAATGACACTTAATAGGGACTTCTACCAAACGGGGACAAACCCTGGACTCCCCGACTCTCGGTACGGTTACCTATTTATAGTTTATATATCTTAGTTGTTATCTAAAAGTGGTCGTAATGTACGTGAGATCGTGAAACATCTTGTATAGGTGGATGTGAACCTTAACCATATGAAGTTGACCGCAATGATATCATGTTTTGGTTGCTATTTTAATATTAATTTACTGGATGTTATTTTCCTTTAGTTCTCATCATTTTAAAACATTTTCAAAAATTTTTTTTTTTAGATGAGTTTTCTTCTCAATGCAGCAGTACAGATCAACCAGCAGAGGCTGAAAATGTTCATCCCATAGCGAAATGCAGAGCGATCTATGTATATACGCCAAATTTGCCTGACGAATTGACATTAAAACCTGGAGATATTTTAAAGGTAACAATCGGGGTGTTCTGGTAACTACTTTCTTTTTATAAAATACTAGTTTTACGGGATTTTTTGCAGTTACTACAAAAACGTTTCTTTAAATACAGGGAGTTTTTTGGAAATAGTTTGATATGTTAAAATGGGTAACTCCTCAGATAGAGTACAGCCACCATCAAAATTTTTTTTAGATGAGTACCTTTCGTGTATTTTTGTAAAATTATAATTTTCCACACCCTCCAACGCCGCCCTGTGTGGTAACGTGTCGTGAAAGTAATATCTAGGGTAATTGTGCATGAGTGGAGCTCCACCCATTTTTGGCCATTCGAAAAATAGGGATATTAACATTTTTTTTTCATTTTGTTCTATTTTACGGCGGATTTACAAATCTTTAAAAAAAAAAAAAATTTAAAAAAAATCGGTGTTTTTCGTCAATAAAATGCATCCATTTAAGTTAAGCATTTTTTAGTGATTTGTTTCATATCTACGTGTAAAGACAAATAATTTCAAAGAGAAAGCAAATATATCAATTTTTGAATTTGTTAAATTATTTTTCAAAAAACATTTTATAATTGAAATATATTTTTGTTTTTTTTTTAATTCTATTTTTGATGAACTTTAAGAATCAAAATATATGCGACGTTGCATAATTTCTTCTAGTACCAACGCATCTTCTATATACAGTGACGGCAATTAAATCTAGGGCAAAAAATTTGTTAAATTTTGACTTTTCTGCAAATTTTTGTAAATCGCTCTTTTTTACCTTGTTTTACTTTTAATTACTATATATAAAGTAAAAGGTAAAAGAAAATATTTATATTTTATTAAAACTAACAAATTAATAAATTAATTAACAATTTAATAAATTTAAACACACTTAAATATCTTTCCAAACAAATTTAATATTTTATTGCGGCCCCGTTTTTTTCTAAGACAGAATTTACCCTTCCAGGCGTAGTCCGGATTTCCTCGTAACTTATTCCTCGCCTCTAAAATGTTATCCTTAAGTTCGTTTACATTTTGAGGCCTAAAGTCATTTTCCCTATTTATTTTTTTTAACTAATAAGCCCCAAACATTTTCCATAACATTTAAATCCGGACTACGTGCGGGCCACGGTAAAACCTTGATACGCTGCTCTTCCATCCATTCATCGACTTGCCGGGCCGTATAAACGGGACACTTATCTTGCTGAAAGATAAAATTTCTGTCCGGAAATCGATCCAGTACAGAAGGAAGCATGATATTCTGTAGTAGATCTATATATACCTCCGCATTGAACCTTTCTTCGATAAAATAACATACACCAAGTCCTTGTGCACTCAGCCACCCCCAAACATTTACCAAAAAAACTCCCCCGTACTTCTTTCCTTTTGGAATATTTTTCATCAAATCGTGTTTCTTGAGGTTTTATAACCTTGTTTTCCCATTGTAACAACTTAAACACTGCGTTGTTCTTTATTTCATTTTTTGAAAACGGTTTTTTAATTTCCGGGTGGCAGCGCAATTCGGATATTTGCTTTATTCTTCGCCGTGCCGTTCTAACCGATGCTGGGAAATTGCTGTAAAAGCTTACTGTAACTACAGATTTAAATGGTTGGTTTTTCAAAACATTAACTAAATTATTGTCTTGTTCTTGATTCGATAGTTTATGGCGACCACTTCCAGCTCTTCTTTCCAGTGGCGGCTCGTGGTCAATCTTTCGGGGAGGTCATTAGTTAAAATTTCAAATGCATATGGCTTAACTTTTTTTGGGTTAAAAAAAAAACATGAAGGATTCAATTTTAGGCATTCTATTTCACACAGATATTTACAAGAAAGAAAATTCCAAAATAAATGAATAACAAACAAACACCTAAAAAAATGCGTAGTTTTCCTCTTCGCGGCTTTCCCCAAGCCAAATTTTACACCTTCGAAAAGCAGCCAAAACCCCTTCAATCGAAATTTTTCTTTTGAAGATATTTGACTCCTTTTTTTTAAAAATACGGTAATGCTTTGGCCCCTTTTTTTGAAAAGGGAAAAAAACCACCGTTTGGGAACCCTTTTCCGGGGAAACCGGGAAAACAAAAGGGGTTAAGAGTTTATATTTAAAATGAAAGGGGAAATTTAAAAATTAATATATATATATATATATATATATATATATATATATATATATATATATATATATATATATATATATATATATATATATATATATATATATATATATATATATATATATATATATATATATATATATATATATACGTAAGTGGGGGGGACCCCCATTTTTCCCTTTTTAAATATTAAATTGGAAAAAAAAATTTTTTATACAAAAATTTTTGGGTTTTTTTGGTTCTATATTTTGCGAACCAATTATGTTTTTAAAGGGGTATAAAAAAACCCGGGGACAAGGAAAAAATTAAATTTTTTTTTAAAGATCCCTATATTTTTTTTACATTTTTTTTTTACATAAAATTCGGGGTATTTTTTTCTGACATATCATATCCCTATATTCAATTGTTTACGAATATTCTCATTTAAATACAAATTTAGAAAAAAAAAAAACTGCTTATCTCTCAATGTTTTTTAGTTTCATGGTTTTAGTAGAGTGACAAAACAGCCATAGTAATAATTAATAAAAAAATTTTGATATCACATGATGAGTAGAAATAGGAAAAACCCTTTTTAAAAAGAAAAAAACGATTAAAAAAAATTTTTTTTGATTAATAAAATTGTCATTATGCCATTTTTATTAATCTCTATAGCATTTATGGTTATTAAAAAATCTAAAAAAAACCCCCTAAAACCCCATAGAAACGTTAAACAACATTAAAAAAATGAGCGGTTTTTTTTTCCTTTAAATTTTTATTTAAATGCGAATATCTGGGGAAACAGTTGAATATGGGGGTATGATATGCTAAATAAAAAAAAATCTGGAATTTTATGCAGATAACAAAAATGTAACAAAAAATATGGGGGAAATTAAAAAAAAAAAACCCTTTTTTCGGATTTTTTTATGCACCCTGTATACATAACGTTGTTTACAAAAAAGAGTAGCAAAAACCAAAATATTTTTGTATAAAACATTTTTTCCAAATTTGAATATTTAAAGCAATAAACAGGGGGGTCACTTCACAGACTTACCCCCTATATATATATATATATATATATATATATATATATATATATATATATATATATATATATATATATATTTATATATATATATATATATATATATATATATATATATATATATATATATATATATATATATATATATATATATATATATATACGGGGGGCCCGGGAAAATGTATTACCTATTTTGTTTTTTAATATAAAAAAAATGTATCAGTATTCACTATGGCGATATTTTTTTTTTGGAAAAAAAAGGCTTTGGAGATTTTTTTTAAAAATTTTTGACAGTTGTCAAAAAAACCGCGTTGGTTAACAGAACATCCTTTTTTTTGAAAAATTTATTGAATATAATTCCATTATAAGGGGTTAAAAAGGGTTTTCGGACGTCAATTTAATGACCGACAGTGTCCGCAGCGGAAGACCATTACAGTTTGGATTCGTAAATGGAGGACAGGAGGATCCTTTTTTTGACAAGAAGTCAAGTGGGCGGCCAAGATCTGCCTGCAATGCCCTGAACAAAAAAATGCAATTATCGCTAGCCCCAAAAAAACTGTTTTAAAACTTTCTCTGTTTTAAATTTATCTGAGCGAAGTACACGAAAAAATTTAAAAAAAAGAATTTTCACCCATACAAGATCGCAACTGTTCAAGAAATAAATCATCAGGATAAGATTAATAGACTTGAGTTCGGGGCCCCTTTCCAAACAGATTTATTTCTAAGAATGGTCCCCTTTTTTAAAAAGATCCCCGGGGCCCCTTTTAGCCCCAGATTATTTTCTCTGGGGCTATTTAAAACATAAAGTGTTTGCCAAAAAAACCTAGAAATGAAAAAGGGGCAAAAAAAAAAATATTGCCAATGAAATCCACGCTATTTCTGGCCCGTTCTTCAAAATGTAATGAGAAAATTTATGAATCAGTTAGAAGAATGTATTGAAGGGGGGGGGCGGTCATTTGCGGCAAAATATTCAAAGCAAAAAAACCCCCCTTTTTTTCTTGTTTAAGAATACATTTTTTTTTTGTTTTAATAAATTTTTATAACAATTTTAAAAAATGGGTTGTTCATTTTGCCGGACCCTGATATATATATATATATATATATATATATATATATATATATATATATATATATATATATATATATATATATATATATATTGTATATATTTTTAATTTATATCATTAATATGTTTTTGTTCAAAAATATTAGTCGAAAATTTTGGGAGGTCATTGACCAAATGACCCAATGGAGGAGCCGCCACTGCTTCTCTCAAAGGAGTGTGTTTCCTGCCATTTTTTTTAACAAAATTAATAGTACTCTTTGGGGTGTTAAGCTCTTTTGCCACATTCTTTTCTGGCCAACCTCTCTGCTTAATATATTGAATTATTAACACTTTTTGATCCAAAGTTAATTTGGCGTTTAGGGTTTTTTTTGTTTGACAGGTATTTATCTTTAATAGAAGGTGGCATAAGCCTATTTTACGAAAGAGAAAAAGAATTGCCCAAGATTTAATGGCCGTTACTGTACCAAAATGCATTTTCAGCTCCAACATAATTTTTAATTCTTGCCAGTGAAGTCCCTCCGGGATTTGCACTAAATCATTTTAAAGAAAAAAGTGATACGTCAATGCTTCTTCTTTAAGTAAAAATTGACTTTGAAATAAATAAAACCAAGGGACCAGATTTGGCCCGAAAGAAAAAGGGATGTCAAAAAAAAATTCTTTAAGAAAATGCAGTGGAGTATCAATTTTCTCTTTAAAATGGTTCGGTGCAAAACCCTTTTGACGTATATTTATATGGAGATTTTTTCTCAATATGGATCCAAGAATATCCAACTTAATATTAACACAAAAATATCTAGGGTCAAACCAATAACCTGGTTAAATATGTGCATGTTATTAGGAAACTCCCTGTATAAAGACATTGTATTTGTTTTGTTTAAAAATAATATTTTTTTTTTAGGTTTATAGACAACAGGACGACGGATGGTGGTTAGGAGAATGCAACGGCAACGTAGGAATATTCCCCGCGACCTACGTGGAGATTGTGCCCGCGTAAAAAAATAAAATAGTCCAAAAATAACCCAAAACAAAGTTAGTTTTAAAACTAAAAGACTGATATCACACAAATAATGCCTTAGTTAATACTTTTTATGTATTTTGTAATTACTTTATTAGGAATTTGTTGCAGGAACTTTATTTCTGTTACTTAAAGTAATTGGAACGGCCAAATTTTTTTTAAACACGTCTCTCCTATGGAATGCCTTAAGGAATACTCGAGGCAGATTTCGATATGATTCACCAGAAGATTATAAAAACTTATCATAAAACAAAGAGGTACGACCAACGAATTCTTGGATAGAAATAAAATAAACAAACCTTGTTTGGCATTAATATATTCAGGGGGGCAAGGCGGGATAGTTCTTGTAAACACATTGCACCGGCAACATTGATTAAACACACTGAATAACATCACTCCGGAAATAATAACTTTTTCAATGTTTATGGCATTGCACCATAACTAACATTTTTATAAATCGATGATTCTTTATTGTTAAACATTATTTTTAAAGCCAGAAAACTATTTTTGTTTATTATCTGAAGTGACAGATAGATATGTCATTCACTTTAGATGCTTAATTCGATTGCTGTTGATCAAGTCAGTTTACAAAACGTGTTATTGAATAATACAACCTACTAGAAAGAGATAAAATGACATCGAAGTGCCGTACAACACCTGATTTAATATATTTTTTTATTAAAAAAATACAGCAGCTGTCCAAATCAACCTTGTTGCCGGTGCAATCGGATCTTGGAACTGTCATATCAATAAATGTTTATATTTAAATCGATGTTGCCTATATTAACACAAAAACCTATATTTTTAAATAATTTTATTACATTTTTAAGATAATTTCCTGATTTTGATTTTTGAGATCTGGCAATTTGTTTACGTTTTTCCAAAACAAAAACAAACAGATCACTATACCAAACAACCTGCCTACAAACTGGCATTGCGTTTATTCTAGTCCTTAAGTTTGTTGGGTACGACATAAACCTAACATTTTCTTTTCTTTCTTTTTACAAGTTAAAGAAAAAATCTTAAACTTATAATTTTTTTTTAAATTTTAATATTAGATGAAATTAATAACTTAAATTTGTGAAAACGTGTCGACCATATACTCCTAAATTGTGCAGAAAAAACCAATTGCCACAAGCCTTCTGTTGATATTAATACTTACGGCCGAATAAAGAACTCGTTGTTAAAGTTAACAATGAACTTAACAACGAACTAAATTAACAAAGAGTGAAAATTTAAAAATCTTGGCAACGTAGCACATTTTTAAATGCTTAATGCCAACTGGTTTTTAATAAATATTTTAGTTCGGCATGTTGGGTTTAAAATCGATTAAAATAAAAAATAGGTTTGGCACTCTTACAAAGTAGTTTTATATATGTTCTTCAAAAACAAGCAGTAGGATATATAGCTCAAGTGACCAATACTGCAGAACTTCTTAAAATATGGGTTTTTAACAGGTTTTATATTATAATTCATGCCTATTACGCTTTATTGATAAATTCAGGTAGTGTTACTTTTAGAGTAGACAAAATATTACTAAAACTATTTATTTCCAATATTTTATAACTTACCGCTTAATATATTTATCTATTTTTTTAAAACAAAAGAACCAAAATGATTTTATGTATATGTATTTATGTATTTATATATGAATAAATTAACGAAATTAACCTAAAAATGCTTTATTTTCTTAAGTTTAATGGTAATAAAAAAAACCGTTAGAATTAATACTACCTATACAGGGTGTCCCAGAATATAGAAAACCTAAAAATATTATGACAAGTTCCGATAAACTTTTTTTCTATGACCCTCCCCTACGAAGATACAGGTGCATAACGGACGCTCCTGTAAATCGTTTTTGTTTAAATAACTTTTAAGATACTGGGCATAATTTAATATTTTTTTATTAGGATGGTTATTAGATAAGTCTTCTTAAAATAAAACCATTAAATATTTGATTATTTGGGACGACTAGCTCTGACACAATAATAGCAATTTTTTAACACTCTCTGTGACAAAGGCTCAACAATATTATTTTTGAATAGCTTTAACCTTAAACTAAAAAAAAGTATTCTTGATAAAGATGGAAAAAATATGGTTGCTAAAATTTTTTACATTATACAGGGTGTTTTCTAATTGTACGTCAATATTTGGGGAAGCAATTTTTGGGTCCATTTTAAAAAGAAAACTTCATATCAACGTATGTCTTAAACGTCTTAACTTGTGAGATAGAGGGTGGTAATTTTTTTTCAAATAAATCATTTATTATTAATATTTGTAATACCACTTTAGATATTTTAATGAAATTTGGCATACATTTACCACTGTCTTAAGAATCATTTTTTAGTGTACCACATTTATTTTTATTTCCACCAGTGGCGTTCGTACAGAATTTAACCTGCCTATTTTGGCAAATAAAAAAAAATGTGTTACACTAAAAAGTGATTCTTGATACATAGTACATGTATGCCAAATTTCATTAAAATATCTAAAGTGGTATTACAGATATTAATTAAAAAAAATTACCACCCTCTATCTCAAAAGTTAATACGATTAGGACATACGTTCATATGAAGTTTTCTTCTTAAAATAGACCCAAAAATTGCATCCTTAAATATTGACGCACAATTAGAAAACGCCCTGTATAATGTAAAAAAATTACCAACCATGATATTTTATTTGTCGTAAACAGTTGATTTTATCGATGTCAATCAAAAATACCTTTTTTAGCTTAAGGCTAAAGCTATCCAAAAATAATATTGTTGAGCCTTTATTATACAGGGTGTTAAAAAAATTGCTATTATTGTGTCAGAGCTAGTCCGTCCCATGCAAACTAAATAAGCCAAATATGATTTAATGGGTTCATTTTAAGAAGACTTATCTAGTAACCATCATATTAAAAAAATAATAAATTACGTCCAGTATTTTAGAAGTTATTTAAACAAAAACAATTTCCAGGGGCGTCCGTTATGTACCTGTGTCTCCGTAGGGAAGGGTCATAGGAAAAAAGTTTATGGGAACTTGTCATAATATTTTTAGGTTTTCTATAAGATTCTGAGAGGTTGCCCACATAATTTGGGACACCATGTATAATAATAAATTTATTATTAATATGTTATAGGCATAAATTATGTAATAGAATCTGTTAAAAAAACAAATTTAAAAACGTTCTGTAGTATTGGTCGCTTGAGCTATCTATCTTACTGCTTGTTTTTAAAGAAAATATATAAAATTACTTTGTTATCGTGCCAAACCTATTTTTTTTTCATATTCTGTGCAAGGTAATTAATTTTTTTTTTATGTTTAATTGATTTTAAATGCAAAATCTTTTTTTGACAAATAGTTCACCTTTAGTTACGCCCTGTTGCCATGAGTTTTCACTTTTACCTCTTTCTTAATTTAACCTATTGTTAAGTTCGCTGTTAAATTTAACAACAAGCTCGTTACTTGGCCCTTTCAATTGTAATATATTTTTGGTAAAGATTTGGCCGTTTCAATACAGTTAAACTTATTTTTTACAAATTTTAAAAATAGGTAAAATTAACATCATAAAAATATTATTTTAATACGTAAAAACGCGTCAATCGTATGTTCTTAAATTGTAAACTAAAAACAAATTGTCCAAGGTCTTCCGTTGATATTAATACTTATATTTGTATATTGTTTAATTATTACTTTTAATATTGTGAATTTTGTAACTTTATTTGAGATATTAATAGATATTTATTATGATTTGTTATTGTAACAAGTTGTATTGTTATCATTACTTATTTTTAATACTATTGAATCTTGTATTTTTAATGCGTTAGGTTTTAACTTTAATTTCGAATAAATATGATACTTGTTTCTATTGTGTGTGTTTTTACTAACGTTTACCCATATTTTGTTTTCGACAAAAATTAAATTGTCTTTATATGTTCTCTGGCAACTAAATAGAGCCTCTAGAAAATATTTACATCTACGCCATAAATGATGTTGATAGTCCAGTAAATGAAGGGACAAAGCTGTAAATAAATCTATACAGTTTTCCCTTTTGGCGCAATTCCTAGGTATAGTCTGTCTTAAAGTATACCGTGTTAGCTCTTGCCTTCATTTATGGATTATACCTGCCGACAGCAATAAAACTGCGGATCGGTAGGTATTAAAGGAAAATTAGGGGCGGACTTTAATAATAAAGATTTATAATTTATTTTATTTAAAAGTATAATCTTAAAATTACATTAAGAAATTAAAAATATGCAAAGTTTTAATAAATTTATAACTGCATTATCATACATAAATTACATTTTTTATCTAAATATTTAAATCTAATTCTGTTGCAATATCAGAGTCATCATTGAGATTAATTACAATAGGATTTTGTTGTTTTGGATAGCAATGTAAGAGTCCTCAATTTTTATAATGGCTGAACTAAATTTTTCCAGCTCTCAACTGGTATGTTAGTAATTAATTTTTTATCAAATTTATAACACTGGGACTTAAAGTAGGGGTAACATTTTCACCCGATCTTGATTTTACTTGGTTCCACAAATGTTATGGGGTTAATCATACAGTAATACGGAGGAGCCAAGACAGTATGCCCGCTGTTCAGCCAAATTATCACATCATATTGTTTTTTAATTGCTATGAATTTAGGACTTCCAAAAGATGCGTTTTTTTTGTAACTGAATTCAAAATAAATATCATTTTTTAACAAATATTCCCTGATTTTAGTTTTTGAACTTGATGAAGCTGGTGTTTTTGTAGCGACGGCTGTGGTAGCTTGGTTATCCATGACAATAACACTGTTGTTTGGAATATTTTTAAAGATAATTTTTAAACCAGTTTTCAAAAAGTTCGCACTTGTATCCTCATGATAATCCAAGCTAGAACCTTAATATTTTTTGCAGACAATAGCAAGCAGTTTGGGACAAATCCATCTTCTGAACCACAGCGTGTATTATGGTAATGCGTTTTCCTTTATTTGAAGGTGCTTTCGTCTGACAGTTTTGACTGGAATCAACCATCCGATACTGTGCGTGTATCGAACCATGTTTCATCAAGGTAAATTATGGATCTGTTTTTAACCTATATCTTTTTAATTTTTGAAGGTAATTAAATCTCCAAGGGGTAATCTGTGCGATTCCATTTACTTGTCTTTTGGTCTATTTCGCGGTATTTAAATCCCATTTTACAAACAACTCTATGGAGGAGGCAAAGGCTAATATTTATATTGTTGTCTTCGTCCATCTTCTTTTTCAGTTTATCCAAGGTAGGAATAACCGGCTTTTCATAAAGACAATATATTTGCCTTCTTATTAGGCACTATTGTCTATACGCCAAGCATTCACTGTTTTTTTTTTTTTTTTTGCACAAATTGTTGGTTATTAAACGATCCCAATAGAATATTTAAAATTATTGTGTAATATTGATTTTATATTATCTATATAATATGGAAAGAATAGATGGCGCCACTTACAGTCTTTATTTAAATGGTCATTTTTGGATTTTTGTTTTTTTACAAAAATCTTTGTAAATAAAAACACGTTTTTTTAAAAAATAAATTTCAAACATTGTATGATAGTTTCTTTATTATCCCCAAGTTTGTGAAAAAAAAGGGCAAGATAGTTTTAAAGGGACCTAACCCTAAGATTGTGGTTGTACTTTAAAAGTGAAAATTTTTAAAACTGCTTTTTAGGCTATATTTTTCACTAATAACAAACATTTATGAGACAGAATAACAGGGGTTTAAAAATGTTTAGAAACCCTTTTGGTACCGGAGATCCATTTAACAGTATCCGTTAAATATTATGGGGTGACAGTATGTCAGTTTAAAAAAGTTAAATAATGAAAGATTAAGAAACCAACAATCTAATTATTTTTAAACAAATGGATTGTCTCAAAATTCCTCCTCTCCGATTTTGATCAAATTTTATAGTTTGGGGCGCTGATTACAAATTTTAAAATATCTGGCAACGTGTTTCCGAGATCTCACTTAGGTAATTAACCAACCTCATTTTCACCATATTTTTTCTTGTACAATTCTGGATTTTTACACTAAAGTGGCACACGATATTTTATAAACACCTTTAAAAACCTTGTTTTTTTTTATTTATTTTACATTTTTTTCCATTAAATTGCGAACTTTAAGTTCAAAAGGCAGAACCATATTGGAAAAAAAAGTGTAAAAAAGGTGTTAACAAAAAAAAAAAATTTTAAAAGGTGGAAATATTGTGAGCCAATTTAGTGTAAAAATCAAAATTTTTCAAAAGAAGGAGGAATAGTAAATAAGGTTAGTTTGATTTTCGATTTTGATGATGAATATCTGAAACGAAACATGGCCGTTTTTTTTAGATTTGTAATCGCCCCCAAAAACCGTAAAAAATTGTA
The DNA here is from genome assembly GCA_019359885.1 of Listronotus oregonensis. Classification (NCBI taxonomy): domain Eukaryota; kingdom Metazoa; phylum Arthropoda; class Insecta; order Coleoptera; family Curculionidae; genus Listronotus; species Listronotus oregonensis. The sequence continues at coordinate 114,584 of JAHBCN010002184.1, forward strand.
CTTCCTTTCATTCAATTAAAGGGACCTGTATTTATTAAAATTTGCCTGGTCTGCCCGTTTGATCCTTTAAAAAAGTGTACTAAATTATTAAATGAAAAAAATACCAATGAAACCTTATTTCTTTTTAATAATCCACGATTAATAAACATTGTGGAAATCATCTAAAGATAGTTAAGATTGCCCATTTTTTCACTAATATTTTCATGAAATTTTTATTTCTATTATTCATAATTGATATATTATTATTTTTTTTCGGTTACCTAACGTTACGTCTTATAAGAGCAATAATTTAAATATAAAAATACTTAATAAGTTAAAAAGACGGGTATGTTACCCTTGGATTTTTCAAGCAAACCATACAACCTCTAGTTATTTTGTTACGATATTATAAATAACAAACAATAAACACAAAATTATAGTCACAATTTAATAAACACTAATAAATAAAATAGAAGGTTTTTATCAATCCAAAAACGGGACTCCGCTCATAAAATTTAATGGTTGTAACTTCACACTGTTTATCAGTGTGTAAGTACAACACATTAAATTTTTTCGTGGAATTTTGTTATTGCGCAATCGGCGGGGCCAACTCTGACAGTTATTTTCATACTGGGTGACATTTTGATCGAATGGGCCAAAAAGAATTGCCTCCATACAACTTTAAACTTCCTTGTTGGGAAAGAAAATTCCCTTAGTTTTTTTTTCATCCGTATTTTCCAACCTCTTTAACAGATATCTAGGCGTATCTGCTCTCCATCAATATTCAATTGCGGCGTTGTTATCACAAAGGGCAACGCGCAAATTTCACGCTTCTTTGGGTAAAGTAATCGGTCATTTTCCCCAGAATGGGAAATATCTACTGGAACATTTGAATTCGAAAACGTTCTAAAAAGTTACAAAAGCAAACCCACTTTTTAACAAAATAAGTTATGGTGGTGATTTGTTAATAGCCGTAAATTAGTATTGTAGCCATTCTGGTATTATTATTAGATGTCATGGGGGATGTTGGATTCTCACGATGTTTGCTTAGATGAAAATTAAGGAAATATCTTTTAAGAATAAAAAAAATCTCTTTTGAAATAAGCAATAAATATAACTCCATTTTTAATATCATTTATCATTAACTCTGGGTTAAAACCACAGAAAGGACAAAATACCAAAACGTAATTGGTGTTGCCAATGTAATTAACCCAAGTTAAATAATAACCACATATTGTGGTTGGAAGGTATTAATTGACAGCTTTCATCATTTTTCGCTGACGCGAAAATTTTGTTAGAAGATAGATATTCGGAATGTCGATGCTAGGGTTGTTAAATACATTTTGGTTGTTGCGTTATTACAGCTTCTTTTTCAGTGTGGGTTTCTTTATATATAATTTTTGTTTCGACCATTAGTTTTTTTGACCATGGTGTTCGGCAATCCCTGACTTCAACGTTTCACCTCGTTCCGTATGATATTTTTTGTGTTTTTTAAACCCCCATATGAGTGATCTTGTCTTTCCCCCAAATTTTTCCCCCCAAACAGGTTGTATAAAATCTGACAAACAAAATTTCGAAAGAATATTTCAAAAACTTTTTTCGAAAGTAAAAATTTTTTCAAAAAAAAAAATTTCGAATTGAAAAATTTTCAAAAAAAAATTTTTCCGAAAAACAAATATTCGAAAGTGAAACTTCTTCAAAACCCAAAATTTCGAAAAATTTTTTTTAAAAATTAAAAATTTTTTTTTAAAAACTATTATTCTAAAGTAAAAATTTTTTTGAATAAAAAAAAATTTTAAATTAAATAAAAACTAACATTTTTGAAAAAGCCAAATAAGTAACAATAAGCAAACAAAATTACAATAAAGATGCTATGTTTCTAATATATAATCCCAGCTCATATCAGTTTTTTTTTTCTGCTTTTGACTCTCCCGATAGCTCTTTTGATATTTTAAACTCTGTTAAACTTTGCTCTCTTTGTAGAGCTGAAAGAAACTGAAAAATAGACGGTGTTTTTGATGCCATTTGAATAGAAAACCCATGGTGTCACCCTTTGATATAATTGTTAGATAAAAATTGCCCTTGAAGAACTTTCTGCAAACAATTCCACAATATGAGAAAATTTCGGAGCAGTATCTTTCCGTCCTTTTTCAGATCCTACCCATGTACATTCGAACAAAGATAATACTACTACGGATAAGATGAACCATTCAATGCTATATTTTTGATACCCCTAATGACTTTGCCAACGCGAGCCGTGCCCATCGAGATTTTCGCGCTATCCTTGAAAGAAAGTTAAACAGTGTTGCCGGCAGGCCTTTACTATTGGCGGATGCGCGACTAGAAAAACTCAATCCGTTTAGCCGCCCGCTTCGCTACTTCGTGTTCAGAAAATGTCATAAGATAGTCTAACTACAAAAATACGAAACAAAGTCAAAATTAACATAACAGCCAATTATAATACAAAAATTTAATAATAACAAAGATTCTAAAACTATAAAATATCACCATAGGCGTAATAAGATACTAAAATAAAATAGTTTTATGATAAATTTAAAACATATAAAAAGTCCAAACGTTATTAAAAAACATATTATACTTCCCTAAAAATAACGTAATTAGAGCGACCGCAACAACAAAAAAAAATTGTTATTTGTTTTGTTTTATTTTGAGTAACATTAACGCATGTACTTAACACAACTGACAATTAAGTATCAATAACTTCACTATCTCTACTTCCCTGTATTGCTGGGGGCGGAGAGCTGAAAAGAACATATACTTTTAGTAATTCTATTTGCATTTAAAAATGAGTTTTATTTAGATTAATATAAGAATCCTTTGTACTACATCATAGGCTCAAACCACAAAGATATGTATATTAATTTAACTCTGCAAACTTTACAGGTTTCTTAGATGCTTATTACTTTTTTTATAATATATATTTTTTACCCGCTTTTAATAATGCACGATTTGTGACATCTACCTGTGCCATTAATGATTCTAATTTCAAAAAAAAAATGTGGTACATATGCTTGTTTCTGCAGCGGTTTGAAACTATCACAAGATAATGAAAATTTAAAAAATGACATTCTTGAATATTTTTTCAAATTTTCATTATTCAATTAGTTTCAAATCGCTGCAGAAACAAAGCTACTATAGATGGTGGCAAATAATAAACAGCTCCTTTAAGATCCTTTAATGATTTTTAAGTGATTTGATCTTTAACTGTTGGTACAAATGTAGATGCTACAGTAATTTGGGTTAAGAGCGGGCTACCCCAAGAAATTTATAAGAATATCTTTATAGTTATTAGAAAAACAAGCCATTCTTTTTTAAAGCAGGTATTTATTTAAAAACTTTAACGCCTGTCAATTATTACTTCGTTCTACTATTAATTTGCAATACCAATGCAAAAAGTTAATAATGTTAAGCAATACTTTTCTTTTAACATCTAAATTAATTTTATTGCCAAGTCTTACCTATTACTTCTTCTTCTGTCCCTCCCGCCACTTGTCACCAGCTTGCTCAACCATATTTTACTGGTGTTCTCCATCACATGAGTGATGGCATCACCTTTGGGGTGCTTCTTGCCACAGCTAATCTCTAACACATGTTAACTATTTTATAAACAAAAAGATGTCACCGTTTAAAATTTAAGTATTTTAAGGATAATGCTATATGCATTTATGTTTTTTTGAATAACAGTTTTATGATTTTTATTATTTTACAGATAAAAGCTCGCTGCCAACTTATACTTAACATGTCTTTCATATACCTATGTACATAACAGTTTGGATAAAAGTTTTAAATCTTATTTCATAACTAGGGCTTATATGTTTATTTGAACAATTAACCAACATTTACACTTAAAGTCTATATAGGATAGACTAAAAGAAACCGCGAAAGAAATACCAAATAATGACAGACAACAGATTGGTTTCTATAAATTTAAGTTGGAAACATGCATACTTACTTATTCATCTGTTCCAGAGTACCCCTTTTCACTCATAATATACTTTTCATTTGCCAAAACACCAAAAAGAACACAAAAATGCTGAAACGGTACAAACTGTCAATGTCATTCTTGATCATCCACAAAACTGAAAAGTTAGGTTATAGTGGTAATGTCACTTTAGTTGTCGGTGTTAAACAAAGGGCCAAAAAGAGAACAAACACGATCTAACGTACGCTATAGCAAATAAATGCAGGCCAATGCGTTGAATAATAACGTTGATTTATAATCAGTTAAATTAATAGGCCACTGTGGATATATCATTGTCTTTTTTCGTCGAACCATTAACTGAGGATTAATATTGGGCCAAGGAATGGTGAATAGACAGTCAATTAAAAGACGCTGACATTAGTGGGCCATCACAGTACCTTTAGAAAATCGACAAACGCTGTTTAGGGAAGGTACAAGCGACAGACATTGGCAATGTCGCACGGTTTGTTTCGCTGGGGCAGGGGTTACCGACTTAATTTTATTCGCATTTACGGAAGCATTGATATCTTCGAACTGATTCAAAACGCCCCATTTAAATGAACCATCTATTCGTAGTAGTATTATCTTTGATTCGAAGTAGTCGCAGAATGAATTCAAAGCTTCGGGAAGCAATTTTCTTTCACATATCAAGGTAAATGTTTTATCCATGTAGTCCGGAGGGACAAATGCCAATGCTGGAATAATTTGACACTGCAGAAAACAAAACTCAAATATATCTTTTTTAAGGCCTAATTTTTGTAATTTTCTATATAGGCACCTAACAAAATGCACATAACATCCAGAGTGGGCAACATCAGGAAATTCTTCATTCACCGCTTTGATATTGAAATTTCAAAATCTGTCATTATGTTTTTTATTTTTGTATCATTAAGGAAACCTTTTAACTTCATAAGCATATTTTTATATAGGATTTCATTCTTATTTGGCAAGAGAGCAACACTAGTGGTACTCAATGTTACCAACTTTGCCATGCAATGAATATAGTTGGTAAGCGATTTGGGGAACGGGTATGAAACGTTCATCCATAACCATTTTGATAAATTATTTTATATAGTTCATTACTGATGTTGAAATTAAAATCCGATTATTTTTATTAATTTTAAAATCTACCAGTAAGAAATCTTTGTCCCCTTTTCGTTGCCTTAAATTCATTTGGTACTTCAAAATCATTGAAATTTGTTGGATTTGTGTAAATGCTTTTCACATTTTCTTATATTGTGGCTAGTTCTGGAAAGGCTATTTATACTGAGCATACGTTTATTTCTAAACCACCAGATACTTCAGATATAATAGTTCTCGGAGCATTATGAGAGAATTTTGCCTTTTTTCTCTTATTTCTTCCACTTTCTTGTAACTAATAATTGGCAATTGTCTAGAGTGGCCGCAACTCCGATTTTGACCAAATTTGGTATACGGTTTTTTTGGGGCGCTGATCACGAATCTGAAAACCTTTTTATGGAAGCGTTTCGTTTTCAAGTTAGTAAACATCAACTTGAAAATTCAACCAACCTCATTTTTTACACTAGTGATGAGCAAAACAAGACCAAGACCAAGACCGGCTAGTCTTGGTCTTGGTCTTGCAAGCCTGGTCTTGGTCTTGGTCTTGTAAGCCAAAAGTAGTGTCTTGCCTGGTCTTGGTCGTGCACCACCCGGTCTTGGTCTTGGTCTTATGCAAAAAGTCTTGCTGGTCTTGCTTTTTTGTAATAATTTAAACTAATCAATCTTGAATAAATATACCTTTAATACTTAAATATAAATCAAGATGGGACTATATTTTTTGCTTTAAAATTTTAAAAATACTAATTTTAATCTTAAACGTACATTTAAATTACTTGATTAAAAAGCATATTTTTTAATGAAAACGTTTATTTATTTATAGCGCCAGGCCGGATTTACCTTTTTCAGCTTGATAGGCTAATAATTTTAAGCCGCCCTAACATGTCAATATTTTAAATGTAACCACACTAGTAATTCTTATAAAAATTATAAAACAAATTTAAATAAAGTAAAACATACAGAAAATTAATTACCACTCTTTAAGACAAACAAATTCTGTGGATTTTATCTATTCATAAATATTAAAAAATATATTAATTTACCATTACATTTTTTAAAAATTAATAGTTAATTTGCCGCTCATAATATTTTGCTGCCCTTAGGTTTCAGCCTTCTCAGCCTTTTGAAAAATCCACCCTTTATAGCGCCTATTTCTTGGTTAAATTTAAGACACAACCTTCTTTATTCATTTGGTGGCATATAGAAACATTTAGGGATAAGAATTATATAAATTTTCTTGAAGAAGCAGATAAAATTAAAGCAAATAATAAACTGTGTACTGTGTGAGCAGAAAAACTTTATTTCAACCAGATGTGAAATATATGTGAAAATAATTCTGATATGTAATCACATGGTTCTACAACGCAGTATTTTGTAAGCGCACTGCAACCCGGGTGTTAATTTTGAAGGAGCTAATATTATTTCAAGGAGCTTACTTTATACACTGTATTACTATTAATAAACCTTATTTTTCTTGAAAAAATTGTTTTTCAGTTACATTTTCATTCCGAAAATTTGGATTTCTTTCGAATTTTTTTCTTTTTCGAAAATTTTCAGTTTCGAATTTTTTTCCTTCGAAAAATTTTGCCTTTAGAAAATTTGTTATTCGAAAAAATGTTTTCGAAATTTTTTCTTTCGAAAATTTGTTTTTCGAAAATTTTCCATACAACCGTGATACCCCACCACATTCCCAGGGAATTTGGTAAATACAGTCATTATTTGAAACATTGTTGACTGGTCTCGTCTTAGTAAGAATACTTCTTAGAGTGGTTTGGGATTTAAAGGCCATTTTAATATTACACTTATTCGCGATTCAGCGGATTTTTTTCAAAGTTTCTTTATTCCAAATATTTGGTCCTGTAGAGTCTTGTTCAAGTTATAGTTTTTTGTCATATTTTGATATTTCCCGATTTTTTTCTTTACCAGTCTTTCACTATATCCGTTTTGCTTAAGATACCTAGTTATATTACTTATTTCATTTCTTGGGCGATCTCCTCTCATCGTTACATGCCAATGTCACCGTAATATGTTAGAGTACGTATGACTCCTTGCTTTGTTTCGTTAGAGTGATTGGAATTATGGTGTAAATATGGTCCAGTGTGGGAAGGTTTTCTGTATACCGAGGTTTGTATCTGTTCATTATTTCGTTTCACTAGAACGCACAGTGATCTGGCTAGGTCAAAAAGCGGTCATAAGTCATTTTGTCATTGATACAAAAATTTTTAAGAATTTTGTTTTTGTCTTTTCGCTAGTTGTTTTCTTAGTCTAACTTTTTATATATTTTTTAATATTGATACTGCTCAAGTGCAAATACCTAGGGAATATGACATAATCAAGGAAGTTTAAAGGTGTATGGAAGCCCAATGCTATGGCCCATTCGATCAAAAAATGTCCAGCCCAGTATGAAAATAACTGTCAGAGTTGGCCCCGCCGATTCTGCAATAACAAAATTCCATAAAATACTTAATGTGTTGTTTCATTACACCGATAAATCAGTGAAGTTGCCAACACATTATAATTTTATGTGCCGGCAAGGGTAACATACCCGTCTTTTAACTTTAGGTAAGCATTTTTTATATTTAAATTAGGTGCTTCTTATAAGACGTAACGTTAGGTAACCGAATAAATAATAGTATACAATTATGAATAATAGAAAATAAAAATTTGCTATGAAATATTAGTGAGAAAAGTAAGGCAATCTTAATCCATCTTTTAGATTATTTCCACAATGTTTGTGTATTTCTTTGTGGATTATTAAAAAGAAATAAGGTTTACATTAAATTTTTAATAATTTAGTACACTCTTTTCAAGGATCAATTACTGGGCAGACCAGGCAAATTTTAATATATACAGGTCCCTCTAATTGAATAAAAGGAAGTACAATTTGGTACATTTGGGGCGCTGATTACAAATCTAAAAAAAAATTCGGCAGTGTTACATTTCGAGATATTCATCAATAAAATTGAAAATCAAATCCAACCTTATTTACACTTCTTCTTGCACACTCGGATTTTACACTAAATTGGCACAATATTTCTCAACACCTTTTTAAAACTTTTTTATGTTTATTTTTACAACTTTTACACTTTATTTTTTAAGCAAATAGACATTTTGAACTTAAAAGTTCGCAATTTAATGGAAAAAGATATAAAATAAATAAAAAAATACAAGGTTTTAAAAGGTGTTTATAAATATCGTGTGCCACTTTAGTGTAAAATCAAGAATTGTAAAGCAAAAAAGAAGGGAGGATATAGTGAAAATGAGGTTAGTTTAATTCTCAACTTTGATGATGAAGATCTGGGAAACAAAAATGTTGCCGAAAAGATATTTTTAGATTTGTAATCAGCGCCCCAAAACACCCCTGTATACCAAATTTGATCAAAATCGGAGAGGAGGCAACTTTCGAGAGACAATACCATTTGTTTAAAAATAAATTAGATTTTTGGTTTCTTAATCTTGCATTATCAACTTTAAGCTCGGCATACTGTAGACACATAATATTTAACGGATACTGTTAAAATGGATACCGGGGTACCAAAGGTTACTAAACATTTTTAACCACTGTTATTCTGTCTCATGAATGTTTGTTATTAGTGAAAAGTATATGCCAAAAAAGGGAAATTTTTAATTTATTTTAATTTTACAACCAGAATCTAGAATAGATTAAACTCATTTACACTATCTTGCCTTCCTTTATCACAAAATTGGTGATAAGTACATAATACTATCATAAGTTAAAATTTATTTTAAAAATCGTTTTTATTATTTACAAAGATTTTTGGAAAAAATACAAACTCCCAAAATATCGACCATTTAAATAGAAGGCAGTAAAGTGGCCCCATCTTTTTTCCATATTATATCGTTTGATATAAAATCTAATATTACACAATAATTTTAAATATTCTATAGTAGTATCCTTTAAAACCCAAAACATTTGGAAAAATAAAAACAGTGAATGTTGGAATTTGACATTTAATGATGTCAATTTTATAGATAGTAACAAAGAATTATGGAAACGGCCCTGACCTCCCATTCATTGCGCAAATTCCGCGGGGCCAACCCCTTCTGCCCTGCACGCTGGACAATTTTGTTCTCAAAATTTCCAAAACCCTTAAACTTCCTAAAATATGTAGAGCGACAAATATTTTTAACATAAATAAAATTTCATTTCAGTTTGTTGGTTATAAGAAGCTAACTGTAAATTAAAAATTAACTCAGCCTTATGAAACTTTTAAAGTTATTACGAGAAAGTGTTGGATATTTTAAATAATAAATGTAGGAAATGCTTGGTATAATAATAATATACTGACACAATCGTTACACAGAGTTGACTCTGTTGTCTCCATGGGCGGGTCACGGGGTAAATGTATAATAAGATTTACTCATTGGATTGGGAATCATATTTATATATATTTCGTCCCCAAAGTATATCGTTATGGCTTTGACGGACCATACCCCAATAAACCTTAACGATTTTATTACCTATTGTTATTTGTTCATAGAAGGGTGGGCAAGGTATTTTTTGAGTATTAACCATTAGGTATATAAATATTTTGGCTAATATTTTAGTGGCATGTTGAATAACCGTTTTTACTGTGCGTTTCGAAAAATTTGTTTTACGAGAATATAACTATGTCGCGTCGAAATCATTTGTCATTAGATGCAAAACAGGTTGTGAAAAATGTGTATAAAACTTACCCGTAGAGGTCTAATTAACAAGAAGTTTAAAAAACCTGTCTACTTACAAAAACTCCAATATCATCGATAAGGATATTATTATTAGTGAAGAATTGAACAAAAGAGAAAAACGTAGTGACTTTCAATCCCACCATAGACAATAGTGATCAGACCTAATAAAAAGGAAAATATATTGTCTTTATGAAAGCGGGGGTTATTTATATTATATGATAAATTGAAAAGAAGCTAGACGAAGACGAAGCCAATAAATTATAGCCTGCCACCCTCCATAAGTTGTTTGTAAAATGGGATTTAAATACGCAAAATAGACAGAAACAAGTAGAATGGATCGCATAGATTACGCACTTGGATATTTAATTACCTTCAAGAAATTAAAAAAATATAGCATAGGCGTGCGCAGGGGGAAAGCTGTGGGGGGGCGAGATAATAATAATAAAGTAATAATAAAAATAATAATAATAATAAAGTGAATAAAAATGATAAGATACATTTCATAAATTTGGATAGGAATGTATATTAATCGAACCTTATCAAATAATAATTTTTATATTTTAAATACAGTAATCTTTTCAGACTAGTAGGGGTGCCACGGCAATCCGGCACCCACTGTGCGACCTATGGATATAGGTTAGAAAACAGATTCATAATTTACCTTGATGAAACATGGTTCGATACACACGACACAGTATCCAAAGGATGGGTTGATTCCAGTCAAACAGTCAGACGAAAGCACCTTCAAAAAGGAAAACGCATTACCATAATACACGCTGCCCCAAGCGAAATTGGGGGAAAAACCCGGGGAAAATCGAATCCAACTTCAATTAAGGCCTATTTATATAATTTCATTATCTAGTTACCGGGTATAATAAACAATCACCCTTTTATTTTTAGTCTTGTCACTTGCAGAAATATTTTAAATTGAAAGCTGGTGTTCGTGGAGACTATTTCATTGTGATTCAAAAGAGCCTGTGAAAATTAGGGAATATATTCAGTTTTTCGGCAAAGTGTGGGTGAAAATTTAAAGTAACCATGGAGCCCATTGCTGGTGGTAAGTAGAATATTAAAAATAATATTATTAAAATATTTTTACGTTTTTTTTTTTACTGGTGTTCTGAAAAGTTAACAATTATTTTTTTTTTTTTAATTTTAATTTTTCACTTTTTGTAAAGTAAAAGTATGATTTCCCGTAATTTTAAATAAATTATTGTTTAATAAGTCCTTTGTAAGATCCCATCTTAAGTTGGGATATTGTGATCTTGAGAAAAAAAATATTTTAAAGATTTATGGTCTGGGTCCAAATTCGTATAAAATGTAGGTCCCAAACGCAATAATTTTCCTACTAACTTAAAGAATAATCAATTTTATAAATAAACATTATTTTATAGAAATTAAATAGAGAAATAAAAATCATGTAATTTTATTAACAATTTCTAGTGGTTTTCTAAAAAATTGATAGTTTTAAGGACTACTGTCATGAGACGCGAAAATTGTAGAATTGTATCCGTGGTACAAGGGCCCAAAAATTTCCGTCCATAAAATCTTAATGCACAGTTCTGATATAATATCTATTTTATGGTTCCAATTGGGAAACTTGGCGAGGAAGCCCAGGAATCAAGAAACAAAGATATTAAAAGATTCAGAGAATTTCATGCACGAAAGTTTTCAAGAAAACAAAACATGGAGGATATATTTTGTAATTTTAAATCTCTGACCTTAATCAAATATGAAAAAATCATCTGCTAAAAGCTTAAACAGTACCCTTCAAAAGTTTTGGCATTTTTGATAAACCAACAGTTTCTGCTGATGAAAGTGATAGTGAAGATATTGATTGATTTTAATTATTAAGATAGGTTAGGCTTTATTATTATTAAAAAGTTATTGTTAAGTGAGGTCTGTATAAAATTTACAAAATAAATATATTACCTTAACATGTATTTTAAATGGTTCTTATGTTTACAAAAAAATTTAAAAGTTATAAATTAAATAGAAAAAAAACAAACAAATCACAACTTTATTTAATTTATAATAGGCAATTTTATTAACCTCAGGTATATCAAAAGTCTTGTCATTTTGGATTTTATTTAAAAAATTTTCAGTCAGAAAGCGTTTATTTCACCCAGAAAGAAGTCGGATTGAGGCACTCAAAGTGACAAAGGCAAGTCAATTTGGAAAAAATGCAGGATTAACTATCTCAATGCTCCAATTCTGTTAAAATGGTTTACCTCTCTCTCTCTCTGTTAGTGCCTTAATCCAACTTCAATTGAGCCGAAATAAACGCTCTTATTATGAATTTTAAACCTTAACTGCTTAAATTGTTAAAATAATAACAGCTAATAATAATAGTAACATTTTTTTAGAGTTTTATTTTTTTAAGGAAATAGGTATACAAGCGCTTATTTGGGGCATAAAATGAACCAGGGAGGGGGCTTTAAAAATGAAGGGGAAAAGTTCTTTTTTTAAAATTTTTTTCTACGATTAAACATGTTTGTGATTCATATCAACTTATTTTTTATGGCCGGTTTTCCCCGATTTTGCCTGTGTGCTGGTTCAAAACCAAAACGTTTTACCATTTTTTTTCAATACGGTTTTAAAAGCCCAGTCCGTACTCAAAGAAATATTCAAATCATTCGAAACATTTTATATTCAATTCTTCGGAAATCATTGGAATTTATATAACCCAAAAGTTAATTCGCAAATTCAAGAGTTAAAATAATTATAATTTTTTAAGTTTATGTGTCTCTTATTTATAAAACAACTAAGTTCTATTTATTTTTGTGTGGTTTTATCAAATCAACCCTCCACAAAACATCATAATTA
>JAHBCN010002184.1:129636-152045 GCA_019359885.1 Listronotus oregonensis
AAAATCCTTCTGTATTAGAGTCTCTGAGTTTGCAGAAGCGATGGAAAACGGTAGATGGAATGACCTTAATTCCTGCAAATATGGAAACAATTACTTTGGGACGCTACTTGGTAGCCATACACTTGCAAACCCATCTTCACAAAACTTCAGCCTTTAGAGCAGGTGCGGCTGCTCGTATTGCCGAGAATAAAAACATCTGAAATTTGCAAAAATACAATGCAAAAAAATCTCGAAGTTTCATCATCCAAAGAATTGGTTTAGCTGTGCAACGGGGTAATGCAGCATCGGTCCTAGGAACAATCCATGTGAAGACCTAGGACTTGATGAAGTTTATAATGTTTAAATATAGATTAAGTTATTTTTAATTTTATAATATTGTTATTTGGTATTTATAAGATTATATATCTTACTTGGGTATTTACATGTAATAACGAATAAGATTTAATATGTTAATATAGCTTATATAGGTTGAGACTCTGGTTCTGTTTTTTTTAATTAAATTGAACGTGGTGAGTAAGGCGCTTGACTCGCGAAAATACATACTAATTGCGGGAGAATTTAAAACGAACTCTAAGATTAAATGATATTTTGTTTGAAATTAAACTAAAATCCGCTTGGTAATTTATGGAAAATTATTTGCCATTATCGATTACTTATTACAAAGTCAATTATTTTTAATTCAAATTTATTGAATTTTAATTTGCACTATATACTCAAACAGAATATTTTGTTGTGAAAACGAGTGCTTAAGGTATGCGTTATTTGGATTTTACCAAACTTTATGTATTACTCCAAAAGCCATGAACGCGCCAAAGTGCTTATGTCGCTATCGCTCGCGAGGAATCCCTGCTGCGCGGTCGCCGCCGCGCCGTTCTAAAATAGGGTATTCCCTGAACTCTTGCGTTGCTACGACTTGCTCAGAGTCAACACAAGCCACTAACGCACTGACCGCACGTAGTTTTGCTTTTGCGCCGCAATTATGTGTGATATTTTTTTACGTGACAGCATTCTATTGAAGAAATTAAAACTGTATTCAATTGTTTAAAAGCGCCGTTTTATAACTTATACCTACTTATAAACACAGACATGTAGCTCTGTCTCTATTGAATGGTCGATTATTGATTTATTGTTTGTGATGCGAAGAAAAATAATTGTGTTATTGTACCTGGATTAAGTGTAAGGTAAGAAATTATTTTATTAAGACATAATGCTTTATTTTTATCTAAACTAATATTATAAAGAGGAAACATTTATGTTTTTGTATGTATGTTTGTAATGTTTTCAGACACAAAACTACTGGACCGATTTCAAAAAAATTTTTTTACCATTAGAAAGCTGCATCTTCACTCAGTGACATAGGTTATATTACTTAATAATAATATTAGATCCTAATAAATATGCAATAATATAACCTGAAAGTGACGCTGCGGGGGTGGGGAAAGGGGCATCATATAATAAATAATAATATAGTTGAGAGCTTTGTTTGTTTGTTTGAACTGGCGGCTAATCTGAGGAACTACTGGTTCGAATTGAAAATTTCTCTTTCAGTTATATAAAGGTATGTAAGAAGGAAAATGTATTAATGTTATTATGGACCAAGAGATTATTTATTTTAAAATATTATTATTGTTTTTGCCCACAGATTACATAATATGTTTGCCCAATCCCTGGCGGAGATAGGGACGCCGGGAGGAAATGGGAACTGGATCAGCAAAACGAAAAAGAAAAGCTGAAAAGACATAATAGCAAACTAGGCTTTAAGTACAGGTATGATGAAGTTTCTTAATCCAACTGCACCCAGACACAGAACCATCTGAATCGATTGCGTTGACTTCTAAACATTCAGCCACGTTTGAGATTTCTATGAGTTTGGGAAGCACTGACGTAGAACCACTGAATACTGGTACTGAAACGACAGTCTGAAATAGATACAAAATCAATATCTAACGAATCATTCCAACATTAGCCCTGTGGTTGCCTGAGAGCAATATAATAATTCTAGATCACGAAAAAATCCGCCAATTAGTAGCGATGCGAGTGACAAAAATTAAACAAGTATTCCATACTTGTGATCCAGAATGCATTGATGCCCATATCAGATGTTCAGCGTCATGATATGTTCAAGACGATTCTGCACAATTAAATAATGGTGATGAAGTTATCCCAAAGATGATGACCATAGGCACTTTTCAAATTTCATTTTTCTAGAAAACTAAATAATTAAGAACGCAACATCGTCGCTGGTTAGTTTATTCAATTCTAAAATAAAGCATTCTGTTTTCGATGCAGACTTTTTGGCAATTCACAAACTCAGATGGTACAGGGAGGATGCTGTGACTAAAACATTTAAGAAGTATTTTACAAAGAGCATGGAGAATACCAAAAAACATATGGCATTTATGTTCCAATGGATAACATTAGAGAAAGCCATAAACACGGAAAACAATAGACAAAGAAAACGAAAGGCTAATTCGTGAATCTCAAAAAACATTGGTACAATTTGTTTGAGAGATTAAATTTGATATTATTAACTTCTTAGCGTCTCATAATCTCGCATTCAGAGGTCATGAGAATCTATAAAGACAGACGGTATTGAGGAATTAAATTCACATTTGGCTTTAAATTAATATCAAAATTTGATCCTACTTACGAGAACATATGAGACGTATTACTGACAAACACCATGCATCATTATTAATATTAATGATATACAAAATAAATTGATCACATTGATGTCAAAACGGTCATTGGTGAAGTGATTCGCAAAATAAAAGAGGCAAAATATTATTCTTTGTTGTTTGACTGCACTAGAGACTGCAGTGAAGAACAAATGTCTGTGATCTAAGATTTTGTAATACATCAACGGCACAATAGAAGAACACTTTATTGGATTTCTTGCTGTGTAAGGGAGATACCAGGAGATATTTAAGTACGCAATACTAGAGAGCAGAAAGAATGTTTAAATATTCAAAACTGCCGCAGCCAAGATATTGATATTGAGCAAACAGGTAGTGGCCACAAGTGTGGAGTCAAAACTCGAATATTAAATATAACCCAGGCATTTTTTCATGTCTTGCGGCTACGTTGGAATCGTTGGTAGATGCCGCTGACTTGTGAGAAAACATTTTTTTATTATCCACTTTATTTATTATTTTCGTGTTCCCAAAGCAAACGTTGGGCATTAATGATACTGAAACTTACAATAATGAAGCCCTTATCAGACACGAGGTGGGAAAGCAGACCCAGGCAGTTGTCTGCATTGCTCAATTTGATGATAAAATGTGGATGCAAATTAAAACAACAATGCTGGATTTACTCAATGACAGTTCAAACAACTGAATGCCAGCTTGAATTCACCTTTACATAGCAAGGTCACTAGGCATAATAAGATAGCAGGCTTATAGCGGACCCCGTGAAACCATTTCGTGATTGCCGGCGCTTCGCGTTTTTGAACTGGCTGTGAATATCGCCAAAATGGGATTTGGGTGAATGCTGTCTGATGCCCACATTGCTGCAGTCATATAGCCAACAATTTTAGAAGGTATAGTCAAGTGGTCATGATGTATGAAGCGAACGACACACCTGCAAAGCCCGTGCGGAGAGAAATGTGATGCATGCTCTAATCAATTATTGCCAGTTATGGATCAGGACTATGACTTGACCTTGACATCATGTGTTTGATATTTCAAAGCAATAATTTAAAAATTTCGACCTATCTGAAAAGGTTTAAATGCTAAGATTTTCACACATAGTCTCCCATGAGTGGGTGAGAGAGCAGTGACTTTCAACTCCATGACTATAAGGAAGCAAATTACAAATAATGCCAGATCCTTAATATGTCTGAACACCGCAGTAACAGACGTGAAACAGTTGCTTCATAATGATTTTAAGATAATGGAATTGAAAAGAAAAGAGTAATCATTACATCGTCATTGGGAATATTACCAACAATAATAATTAGTATAGCCTCCATTAGGTACAGAGCTTCAAAATTAAAACTAATAAGAATTATTTAAGAAAATAATGTCAAGAGAAAGACTTTTCATGCAGTTTTTGGTTCATTTCAGGCTGATACAGACATCTCAGCTGAATTACGAGCACGTAATTAAACACCAGTAGCAAAAGTAGAAAATTTCTGTTCTTTAATGTTTTTTTTTTTTTAATAAGTTGATAGTTTTAAACATTCGAATATTTATGATAGTATCAAATAATTGATTTTGCATGAATAAAAAGTATATCAATGACTATGCTTATTTTTAAAAATTCGTTCTTCATTCAAGAGACAGAGGGCCTCGCAAAATGAATCTGCCCACATAAATTTGCGATCTGCGCCGCCACTGAATATCAATAGAAGTAAATGCTTTATTTGTGGACAATCATTAATTGCCAAAGCAAAATAAAAGTAAGTTCTCTAAAACAACAAAACCTATTTCAAAATTAAAATATAAAGTAAATGGAAAAATTAAATAATTATAAACATAAAATACTTTAAAATAATTATAATAAATATTCACCAAACTTCCTCTTGTGGCAAGTGCAATATGGCAACTGATCCGTAAAACCCCAGCTACATATATGTGGCTGATAGTTTGAAAAGCTTCTGATTTTTTTATCTGAAGTTCTTCTAAATTATTAGCCCTATCATGACCATAACCCTATTTTTTTAAATAACCTCACAAAAAGAAATCATTAGGGAGTAAGGTCTGGTGATCTTTAGTGGCCACAAAATGTTCCAACAACCACTAATCAAATTAGAAGAGGGAAACGTATTGTCAAATATCCCTTGAACAATACGTCCATTTGTGAGCGGGACAACCATCTTGTTGAACCAGATATTACCATCAAATTTTACGAATTTGTCGATACGATTTTCCTTGAAATAATATTTATAATTTGAACCTTTTCTACTAGTTCGTAAACGTCCATTATTATTTATTTTTAGTGAAGAAATGAGTTTCAAAAGAACTTACCACTGTGATTATGTTCATTTATGGTTGCAAGAAAGCAAATAATATTTAAATTTAAAATTAAATCTTTACATTTATCTCTGATTTGTTTCTTTTGGCGAGTTTTGTTTTGCTAGTTGAGTCAGGCGAATGCAAAGTCAATCACCAAGGGCAGCTTCCATGTTTCTACTACAGTGAACTCTGTTTGTATACACTAGTATATCCTTATTAATCCTGAACTAATATCAACCCTGTTCGATTAGGAAATATTCGATTAAGTGAATTCTTGCAACATATTATAGATGGCTGTTTTATTATGTATTTGTAGCGTCGAATGTAAATAAATATACCTTATTATTAACAATAGATGGTAAAATTGGCTACTATTTCAGATTAAAGATTACTGTATTATTTATCTATATAGATTAATAAATTTATGTATAAGATTTTGTTAATAAACGCATGACGCAATCTCTTTAAAAAACTTGTTTTTTTTTTTTACTTTTTCTGCTCTTAACTTTTTTTTATCCGGTTCATAGATTTTATATATATATATATATATATATATATATATATATATATATATATATATATATATATATATTATATATATATATATATATATATATATATATAGTATATATATATATATATATATATATATATATATATATATAAATGTGGGTGTCACTATATTTGATCCATTTAACTGAGAATAACTGGAACAAATAAAAGGTATCAAGATGCGGTTTTTGCAGATGCACTTATATTTCTTTAAAGTTTATTCACAAAATTCTTTACGATTTTATTGTGACATTCATTAGTCAGTAAATGGGAAATGTTTGATTTTCCATTATAGGAAAACTACAGCAGACGGAATGGAACACCTGTTATTGTTTTCTATATTTTCAAAATTTAATCTTTCCTTAAAAATAACACAAGCTATGGTTATTCAAAACTCAACGTATTTATTGACCTTCGAAATTGACTGCATGTCGACCAAATTATTATTTAACACCAAAATTTGCTTTTACATGTTACAAAAAAAAAAGGATCGCCAAAGGTTTAGTTATCTACAAAAATAATAGTTATAATAAGTGTTACATTTTACTTAAAAACTACTGTAGTTGTTGAAAATGCCTTCCGGTGACTTCTGACGCACTTATTTAAAATTCTGAAAAACTATTAAACTATTTGGACTAAAAATTCTTCAGGAATATTTTCTATTATGTTTCGATATTAATTTTTAATTGCTCTAAATAGGGAAGGGACTATAACACCTCTTCACATATCCCACGAAAAATCTGGAACAGTCAAATTGGTGAATCAGGTAATAAGAAAATAGGGCCTCCTCTCTTCCGAATCCACCCCGGTTTCCAAAAAACGTTGGTCAGTGCAACCTTGCAATGTTAGCATAATGTAGCCCATCTAAAGAGTAATATTAACGATGATTTTCTTCTGCACTGGGGATAAAAAAATATTTCAGATATCAAGAACGTGGGTCTCGCAGAGGTTATAGTTGTCTATGAAAAAATGGTCTATAAATTTCTTGCTTTGTTATACCATACCAGACTGCACTTTACACCTCTAACGTGTTCGTTATTGTCGAGGATTTTCTGTTGCCCAAAACCTGCAGTTATGCTGACATCTTCCATTGAGAAATGTGGTTTCGTCTGACATTATTAGTTCATCCAAAAAATGATGTATTGTTCCCTTACTAAATTTGAATTTTGCAAAATTCCACCTGTTGTGGAAAATCACTTTTATTTCTCTTTGTAAATATTTGAATTTTGAAGTGGCTTTAATTTAAGTTCTTTTTTCATGATTTCTTGTACTGTAGTTTTAGGAATATGATTGAACTTGAGATTTTCTTGCTGATTAATGTTGGATCTTCCTGTTATTCCAGAATTTGTAACTGCTTCCCTCTCTCTTATTTAATAAATTCTCATTGTTATTTAATTTCTTTTACGGCTGAAAAGAGATCTGCATCTTATGAATTTTCTGTACCAGATTTTAATTGAATTTTGTGGGTGAGCCATTAAACATGTTTCAAATCTGTGCTGGGTTTACTGATTTGTTTCGGCAAACATAATAACACATTTTCTTTTCGCTAACGAGAATGATTTATAGCTATATATATATATATATATATATATATATATATATATATATATATATATATATATATATATATATATATATATATATATATATATATATTATATTTAAAGTTTTATTACTTTTGAATTTAAAATTTCCTTAAATACAGTCCCTGAGTTTGGTGCGGACAATCCACCTATTCACCAGCATCCCTTCGGTTTTGCCATCAAACCATGTTGACTTTGTAGGGTTCCCGTCACGCACGGGAAGGCCCCGGTACCATTGGAAAATCACAGGCCCAAGCCCCCAAAGCCCGGCCACGCCCCCGTGAAAGACACCCCCACGGGCCAATTTAAAAGTTTGGATTATAGTTTCGACGTACGGGCGATAATTTGTCTTATTTGAGGATGTGTGAATTGTTTGTTTGCTGTTTTTGGAGTGGAACTAATTTTATTGATGGTGTTTTTTGCGGTTAGTTTCGGGCGATATTTTAAAGGAATGAAATGGGTCGTTTAAGATTTTTGAATTAAGAAGAGCATTTGTAGTGTGACCAAATTTTTGTAATATATATTTGGCCTATTCATAAGTTTTTTTAAACCAAAGAACATAGTGCCCATTTTTATCTTTTTGCCTCTTGTTCGTACCACGATAAACAAACTAATTAATTTTAATTTAATTAGGTCCAAATTAGGCCCCCCAAAAATAAAATAAAGACAAAAATTTCAAAAAAAAAGGATAAGGGTTTTTAAATAATTAAAAAAATATATTTTTTTAAAATTTTTTGTTATTTTTTAAATACATAAATATATAAATTCTTCTTTTAAACATTTTGGCAATTTTAAAAACTTTATTTAAAAGTTTCTAGAATAGACCTCTTGCACATAATTTTTTTTATATATACGAAGGCGTAAAAGGGCCACATATACACCGTGTTCAAAATTAAGTCGGCACTATTGCTAACTTTTTTATTATAATACATACAAGTTAGGTTAAATTAGCAAAGTTGTGTACATTTTCACGCTGATTCAATAACGATAATAAAAAAAAAAAGAACATCAGATTTACGAGTTATTCACAAAAATATTTTTAAATGCAACACCCTGTATTTATTACGTTTATTGAAAGAGAATGTAAATTTCTATAAAATTAGTTTTTATATTTTTTTACTAAAATGAGAATGCGGAATTATTTCAATTTATGGTTTTTCCATAACGGACGCAGGCAAACCATGGGAAATTTTAAAATCGCATTTTGTACAAATTATTTTTTTGTATGTTGACACAAATAAAAAAAAAAGATAACATGTGTATCCATAATTTTTTTGGTGACAACTAATAAATATAAGGAACAGTTCAATTATGCTACTATTTGTTTAGGGTTGTCATTTGGAGAAGTTTGATAAAATAGAATGCTACATAATTTGCCAAAAAATAGGGCATCAGGCTTTAGAGTGAAACTATTTCCGGAAAGAAATATCCCAAAAACCGAATATATTTTTTACCCTTATCAAAAGTTTCAATCAAACAAAAGTGTTTCTTAAGCGTAGAAATTAGAAACCCTTAATTAATAAAACAAACAGAAATTAATGTTTTGGCATTTTTTAAAAAGTTTATCGTGAAAATTCCACAAGAGATTAGGTCAGATCTTTTGATCTATGCAAAGGGAAAACCATTAATAAAAAAAAAAAACATACTTATGTACCCCACAACAAGACCCACACAAACTCCACAGGTGATTACAAAGGCGTAAAAACTTTTGGGGAATTTTGTACATGCTGCTATAGAAAACCCCAAACTTTTTTTAAAATTCTTTGAAGAATGATACTAATTTTATTAATAGAGGCATGTTTACTGAAAGAACTAAATTATTTACAGCATCATCCTTCAATCCACAAAGATGTTTTCCTACCAAGGTGGTGCTGCCCATTGGATCCAAAAGATTGTTGGACCTTGTGTTTTATAAAGGATTTTTAACAGGCAAACACTATCTGAATTTACTAAGAAATGTAGTTGGAGGGTTTTTGATGATGCAATATAGCATACATCTTATTAATGTTACTTAGTTATGTTTATTATTAAAAAACTGAAACTACGATGTTTATTATTTACCCAAGTAATTAAAGGTTTGACAAATTATATCCTTTTATGGGGACTTTATTTAAATTTAGTTTCTGTCATAGCGTACTAGGGATATAATTTGTACAAAGAATGCGAGTTTAAGAATTCCATGGTGCCTGCGTCCAGTTACGGAAAATGCATTTAAATTGAAATAACTTTCTATTTATCATCTTGAAAAAATGTTAATACCTATACTGTACAGAAAATTACATTCTCTATCGAATTAACGTCACAAATACAGGGTGTTGCATTTAAAAAAAAGTATATTTTTGTGAATAACCCTGTAAATCTGATGTTCATTTGTTTTTCTATTATCGTCATTGTAATCAGCGTAAAAATGTACACAACAATGGAATTCCGAGTCTGTAAGTAGGGAATTTCTAATAAAAATAAAAATAAAATTATTTGGATTCACAACTCGAATTCCGACTTAAAACTAGTGATGAAGGAGACCGGTCTTGGTGTGGTCTTGGATCTGGTCTTGCAGCAAGACCAAGACCAGACCAAGACCAAGACCGCCTTCTCGCTTGCAAGACCAAGACCAAGACCGGGGTATGCAAGACCAAGACCAAGACCAAGACCGAGGGGTGCAAGACTACGCAAGACCAAGACCGACCTGCAAGACTCTTGCACTTTTGTCACTTTTTTTTTAAATTATAATATTCAATTTTTATATTTAAATACAGACATGACAAAAAATGTGTCGAGAACTGCCTAAAAAGGCGATTATTTTATGAGTAACAGGTTTTTTTAATAAAATAATAATTAAATCGATCACTTTTTTTAATAGAAATTATTCAAAACGATAACTATAGATTCAGTAACATGTTTTAAAAATAATAAGATTGTGACTCAATGGTTCGATAAAGCTGATATCTCCAAAACCGTTTATGACAAAGAAAAACTAAGAAGTACAAAAGTTATAGAAGCTGAAAATTACTTACCTATTCCTAATGTTTTTTTAATTAGGTATCTAGTGATGCCACTTACTGGACTGAAAAATTCAAAATCCAGGAAAACATTATTTTTCTGCCACACTGTAAGAAGTAGCATCATTAGATTCTCCTTTAAACTAAGATTTAAATGTAAAAGTGATGGTTTAATAAAAAAAATATTTGTCATTTTATATAGGAATATTTTTTATAAATGGATTTTAATTTCTACCCGGTTTAGACGTGAAAATGTCAAATGATCAATGCAAGTATAATGATGACGTCATTTTTGTCAAACCGAAAATGATATATAAAAACCATCTACGTCGACATTGTACCTATATGACAGTTTAAGAATTTCCAGCATAATATACAGGGAAGCACTTTTTTAAATTATAATTTTTCTATTTTGGGTTAAAAGCTAAAAATAAGGAAGTTTTCTTGAGTGGTAGTAATTCTTTTTAAAAATTCTGAAATAGAAAATAATTTTACATTTTACGCCCTTTTTCTATAATTTTTGTATATTCAGTTTTTTACCATTATGAACGGTTTCGGATATATCGATCTTTTTTAAAGATTATTTGGAATTAGTAAAGCTTTTTAAATACCTTTTTTGAATTAGAATCAATGTTTACAAAGTGAGAATCATTTTTATGCAAATTTCACATTATTGAAATTGAAGTTTTTTTTCTGCCCTCAGAGTACTTAGTATTGTAGAATTTTATATGTCTTCAAAGAAAATTTAAATATTCTATCACTAAAATGAAGGCTATAAATAAATAACCCTACATTTTAAATATCCTTTAATTAAATAATTTAAATGTACATGTAAGTTAAAATTGGTATATTTTAAAATTTTAAAGCAAAATATAGTTCCATCTTTATTTATTTGTAAGTATTAAAAAATATATATTTTATTTAAGATTGCTTAGTTTAAATTATTACTACCAAAAAATCAAGACCAGCAAGACTCTTGCAGCAAGACCAAGATCAAGACACAAGACCGCCGGTGCAAGACCAAGACCAAGACCAGAGACCTTCTTTGGGCTTGCAAGATCAAGATCCAAGACCATACTTTAAAGACCAAGCCATCCAAGACCAAGACAACCCGGTCTTGGTCTTGGTCTTGCCCCTTTGCTCATCCCTAATGTCGGATTCCGAGATCTAAAACGGGATTCTGAGATATAAGTCGAAATTCGAGAGGGTATGTCAGAATTCCGAGATCTAATTCGGAATTCCGACATCTAAGTCATGATTTCTACTAAAATTTGTACTGAAAATAAAAATAAAAATTGATGTGGCCTATACCATTCGGACATGGTAATTACTTTATACTTACATTTAGTATGTTGGCTAATTAAGCAGACCCTGTGTCGTTAAAAGTCTTTCTGGTCTGACGTCAAATTTAAAGGTCGAGACGTTATCGTAATTACGCCGAAACTAATTTTTTCCGAGAAAAAATATTTAATAAATATTTTCACATTTTTTGACTGACTCTTTTTCTCCATACAGGCGCCAGTTAAATTTTGACAACCAAAATAAAGAAGTTTTATAAACCCGGTCTAAAACGCGCTCTCCCTGGTATAAAGCTTTCCCTTAAAAGACTAAATAACCGATTACCACCCCCAAATCTCTGCATTTGATAGCTCTTTCAGCACTCTTTCATACCTGTCACCACCAAAAACACTTCAAAACATCCCTTATAAATCCTAAAATCGCCCTTAAGGATCCTGTACATAACCGTCCTTAATATCCCCAAGAGTTGCTGACCAATAAAATCGCTTTGTTGAAGAGGCAATCATATAAGAGAAACTGATTGGCTACAAATTTAGGGGTGTAAACCACTTACGATAAGATCATAAGGGACATAATTGCATATGATGCAATATTCGTCTTTAAAGGTAATTAGAAATAAGGGTTGGGTTTGCTTAAATGCGTTAGATTTATTTCTGACATAATTAAATGGCCAACAAAAGTTTAACTTTAAACTGTTTTGAGACGCCCCCAGGGACAGCTTTCACTCTAATATTTTTGTGTTGTAATTAGTGGTGGATTATAAGTTTTTGTGGTTTGTTGCGGTTAATAAAGAGGTGTAATTTTGGTTTTGGTGAAACTAAAGAGCAGCGGGGTTTTGGAAAAAGTACTGCGAGAGCATGAGCCGAGGGCAATTGCCGGATTCTTCAAGCTCCCACCAATTAAGTAAGCATTTTATGATATTTTTTATATACTTAATTTGGGACCTTTCTACTAGTAGGACTCTTATTTATGTAGTACAGGAGATGAGGCATTTTGCTAGAATTTTTTGTCCTGCATGGATTTACCTAAAATTTTTTACAGGGGGTGGGGAAATAGCCCAGGGATCAAAGTTTATATAATCCCGAGTGCTTATCCTGGTGGGTTGCCACCCATCTTGGGGTGGAAATTTTTATTACATTTTAACTACAGAAATCGATAAGAAAGTAATTTTAAGTAAAAACATGTTCTATACATTTTTTTTCTGTAAAACTAATATTTTTCGAGTTATTGTGATTGAAATTACAAGTTTTCCAGGGAAAAAATCATTTTTAATCGGGTTTTGACGAATAACTCTAAAAATATGCATTTTATCAAAAAACTGTAGAAAGCAAAATTGTAGCTTATAAAAAAAAATGAAAAATGTTATTTTATAATTTCTCTACAATCAATACAGACCGAGCTACGGCTTGTTAACGGTTGCTTTTGTTCGTCAAATGTTAAATTTGAAAGATTCAAAGTCAGATAGCGGGAAAAGTTTGCAATTTTCAAGGAAACATATGATCTTTTTTAAAGTATATAATAAGACCTTTCTTTTAAAAAAAAAAAAGAGTTTTTAGCATAAAAATTGAGCGAGTTATGATAAAAATAAAGGGGTCCCCACTTTTTTCTACGAAAAGATCTTTAAAAAAACCCCTAATTCCCCCTTAATTTAAAAATTTATTTGTACCCTTCTGCGATTTTTTATATATGTATTATTAATACATTCCAAAAAGTTTAACCAAATTAAAATGCATAATTTTGGAAAAATTGGAGCTTAAAGTGAAAAACGATTTTCCGCAATTTCGTAAAAATAGCCATTTTCTTCAAATAACTCCAACAATACTGGGAATACGAAAAATGCTAGATTCCGAATTTAGCTTTTTGATAACAAAGACTTTTCTTTCATATATTTTTCTGTACACAAATATTTGGAGATATGGCCGTTTAAATCCTCATTACGAGCGAGCACCACCTTATTCTAGGGCCCCTTTTAAAATCATCCCATTTTAAAACTAAGGAATTAAAAGGATTTAATTTAAACAGCTTTGCAGCTCTTAAAAACCTACAAAAATTATTTTTGAACAAACTTTCTTTATTAAAACTAAAGGAGCATGTTTAAAAAAACCCAAACAACTTTTTTTCGAAAAAGTCGAATTGCCGACTCCGGAGCATAATATTTATAAAACTGGTATACTTACTTTTTCCGGTATAATTTTGAATGGAATTCTACTTTTTTTACTATTTATATCTATTATATTGGTTTATAAGAATTGCAATGTTGTAAGGGGTGGTTTTTATGAATTGAAAATTTGCAAAAGAATGAAATTGGTAATATTTCAGGCAGTAATATTTTTAATTACTAAATCCGTCAAGCTATTAATTTTTTGGGGATAAATCTTTTTTTTTTTTAATTAAGCTATAATAAGGGTTGATTTATAAGCAAATTAAAATTTTAAAATTTTAAGCAACAACATTCTAAAATTAAATCATTATGGTAAAAATTTAAACATTTTTTAGGTAAATATTTTTTTTTAATTTTAAACTCTACCCAAAGGGGTTTATTTTTAAGGGTTGAAATATTTTAAAAAATTTTATTCTAAAGCATAAGACAATTATTAATTAACTAATCCAAACCAAATTTTACCCATTCAAGGTTTAAAAAAGTCATTTCATGTTTTGACAATTAGGGGGAGTTTTCACCCTTAAAAAAAAAAGCACATCACCATGAAATAGAATTTAAAGTAGAGGTTAGAAGGCCTAATTCCAAATGTTTTTACAACTGATAAAACACAAAAATTGGGTGAGGGCCCAAATTTAGCTACATCTGGGATTTTTAACTATTTATCATCAAATCGTTTACTTTGTCAAAATTTTTTAAATCATAAGGGGTGGTTTTTTTAAGGTTGAGGTATGGTGGGTTAAAAATTTATTATTCCAAACGTTAAAATATTTTTTCCAATAAAAGCGTTATTAAATAATTTTAAAATGAAAAAACATTTTTTTTTGAATTCGTTATTAAGGGTGTTTTGGGTTAAAACGTTAAAATAATGTTAGATATAACTACATAATAAAAATAGATTCATTCTTACATATTTGAGCTATAAAAATTTTCAAAAGGGCTATTTCATGAGAATTTTTAAAGGGGTGGTTTTACCCCTTTAAAATAAAAAGCTCACCCTAAGCATATATAAACTTTGATCTAGAGGGTAAAAGCAACTTAATTCCAAATTTTCATAAAAATTGAAACTGTACAAAAAAATCCGGTGGTCAAACAGCTTTTTTCTCCCCATCCACTGTACTAATGGACTAAGATGCATTTTCATGGAAATTTATCATTAATATGTTAAAAATTATAGGCTGACTTAAAAATACATTAGGGGGCGTCCATTAATTACGACACCTCCCCCCCCCCTCGGTGAGATGTCGTGAGATTTGGCTCGACTCAATACTCCCCCTAATCTCACGCGAGATTTTTCAAAGTCCATATTTTTAGTGTGGTACTTAAATAGGTTAACCTGTTCTTGATTGCGTTGGATTTATTTAAAAAAACACAATTTGCTTAATTATTTTTTCTTAAGACTAGTTAAGACTACTTACTATTTAAGACTATTAAAAATCTAATCTAGAACCACTGTAAGGATTTTTTCGCGACTTACCGTTTTTAAATACTGGTTGATAGCAGTTCTTTCCCCCACCATTCTAACCGTGTTTAACCCGCCTATCCTCGCAAAAACGAAACGGTTTATGTATGTCAACTTACATACTAATCGTTTAATACACTTTTAAGTTTAAATTTAAATGTAAGGTCTTTGGAGAGTTAAGAAATAAGTCGAAAAGATAATATATAAACCAAATTTTTGATTTAATACGATATTAGCTGTTTCCAAGTCAACCATAACAAGTAATTTTTTCCTTTATGATTAAAATATAATTGCACCAATTCATCCATTTGGAAATTAACTAATAAACCAAAAATATCTGCAATCCAAATAGTTGTTAAACCATAAAAAAAAACATCACAAGAACCAAAACAATAGAAAAGCCGCGAATCCTCCATTATTTTAAATTTAAACTTGAGATAACCATTATTAACGCTCGTCCTGACTAGTGGCGTAGATACTGACGTCAGAACACCTTCCCCTACGTTACCGCTTCTCGCGAAAATAAACCGGTATGTTAACTGTCCTAACAATGTTCAACGCGGTATGTCGCCAAAATTTGATGTGTGAGAAAATATCATGGTCTAAAATTGTCTATAATTTAGTGGAGGAACATTTTAACCCAGTTTTATCGCAATTTTACACTGTTTCTTGCGGAAAAAAATTTCGTGATATTTGCTCAGACTCCCTCTTCATCATTTAAGATTAGGTAAGATTCGCCTCGATCCCCTTGAACACGTCACATAATTAATGGACGCCCCCTTCTTACAGAATTTTTTAAATTTAATTAAATTATCTTAAATCGTAATTTCATAACCAATAGAGCAATTAAAATATTATTTTAAAATAAAAAATATGTCATTGCATTGGAAATTCTAAAGTTATTCTCACCCCTCAAAATAGGGTGAAGGAAAAAATGTCAAAAATAACGTAGGTAGGTAGGTAGGTTTAAAGTGAGTGGGTATAACACCCTTCCACCGCGACCGATCGGTCTATTGTGGCTCACACCCTTTTATAATTCGCCCACCAGGTCCAGACTTCTAATAAGTCTGATGATCCTGTTGGGAGAGAGATCTTTCACCACCCCCGGCAATAAACTGTCATTGCCGAGGATTGCGAATCTGAGTCGTGCCATTGCTGGGCAAGAGCACAGTATGTGTTCTGCCGATTCATCCCCCATCCCCACATACTGCACTCGGCGTCTTCCGCTAGGCCGATCTTGTGCATGTGTTATTTCAATCTGCAGTGTCCCGTGTACAGTCCCACTAGAGTTTTAAGGTGTACCCTTGATTGCTCCAGTAGTTTGACAGTACATTGTTGGTTCGGTGGGCTTATAAAGGCCTTCGAGTGTCTGAGACCCGGAAGTCCATGCCAGTACCGAAGATTTTCTGGTTGTGTCCAAGCTGATATGAACTGCTTGGCCATTCCATAAGATATACCCAAGATATACCGATGAACAGTTCCGGCCCTGTGAATTTTGTCTCCGCCTCCCTTTTGGCAAGGAGGCCTGCGGATTCATCACCCTCTAGGACGGTGTATCCAGGTATCCACAGTAGTGTAACCTTGTTTTGACCCAGTTTGGTCAGCGCATCCTTGCAATTCCAGACGGTTTCTAATTGCACCAGCTGGATTCAAGAGCCTTAAAAGCTGCTCGACTATCGGAGAATATTTTAACTATCTTACGTGTCAGTGCCGATAAACCCAGCGATCTAGCACACATCTTAATAAAATACTTCCGCTTGAAATATGGTTGGGGAAGTGCCCGGCTGAAGGAAAACTCTGCCCTCGGCCTCTGTCCATATATTCAGCTCCAACACCGTCCTTGTTTTTGGAGCCGTCGGTGTACAAACCCGATGTCAGCCCGGAGCAGGTCGGTCGTTTTCGTCTGCAGTCCTCCTTTTTGGGGAGACCACACTGTAGGGCCGGGGTTTTTTGGTTGTTGTAGGCATTATGTCTGGGGCTTTTCCCAAACCTTCACGGAAAATTCCTGGGGGCTTCTCTCCAAAGGGGAAGCCTGGTTTTTATGACTGTTAAAGACTTATTGCCCTCTCCAAATAAAATCAAGGAATCCCAGGAGCTTCCATGGGGCCTTGGTATCACCCCAAAAGGGATTTTCCCCTTAAGGGGTTTTTTAATTTGTTTTTAAAGATTTTTGAAGGAAACAAAAAATTTAACAAAGTTTTTTACTGAAAGAATTTGAAAGTCTTTTAAATTTATTGGGAGAGTAAAAAAATAATATTCCAATTCCTCAAAAAAACTTTATGGTCATAAATAATAAATAAACACCTTCTTTTCTGTTCCCTGTAATTATTGGGTTTTTAGGCAGTTTCCCCTTTTTCCCCATTTGTTTTTTTGAAAATTTTAAATTTTTTTAGTATGCAAGGGAAAACACTGGGACCAGTAATATTTTTCCACTTGCTTTGAAACAACAAATTCTAATATTAAAATTTAAATCTTATCAAAAAAGGTAAAACAATTCCTTATTTGTTTTAAAAAATTTTAAATTTCCAACTATTAAATTTTTTTAAACTTGGGGTAATTTTTTTTTTTTAAAAAACTAAAAAAAATTTTAAATTTTAAAAATTTAAAATTTTTAAAAAAACTTTTCTTGTACAATTTTTAGTCATTAAAAAATTTTTTTTTATATTTTTAAAAACCAAAAAAAAAAAATTTTTTTTTTTAATTTAATTGGGCCAAAAACAATGGTGTTACCAAAATTTTGGACTCCGTTTTTAATCGGGAAGATTTTTCCCCCCCATTTCCTTTTCCCGCCTACCTGAAAAAAAAAAATTTTTATTCAGGAATGCTTTAATCAATTTTTAAAATTTTAATTTAAATTTAAAAATTTTAAATTAAAAAAAAAAAAAAGAAAAAAAAAACCTTTTTATTTTTATTATTTTTTTAATGAACAAAAATTTTTCCTTTTTTTAAATAAATTGAAAATTTACCCCTTTGGGTTAATAAAAACAAAAACTAAACCCAAAATTGAAATTTAAAAAAAAAATTAAAAAAAAACAATAGAAAAGGGCCCCCCCTTTTTTTAAGAATGACCCATTATTAACGTTTCTGACTATGGGGGGTGGGGAAAAAAAGTTGTACTGCTCAAAATTCCCCTACGCCCTTTTTTAAAAAAAACCGTCTTTTGTTACTTTTCATCACTTAATTATAACTTTCTTATTAATATTTATTTTTTAATAAGTTATTGAATATATTTATGTATTACATTTTTAAAGATTCAAAGAAATAATTAATAAAAAAAATTCATGAGTCTGATAGTCAGTATTAAATGTATGTTAATAAACAGCTCGTCCTCATGTCCGTTAAATCTTACGTACGAAGTTACAAAAAAAACGAGAGAGGCGCCACTAGTATTGCAGGTTCTCTATGGTACCAACAACGAAAACTTTGGCGATAGAATCGTCGTCTTTGGTCAAACCGATAACATATTTCTCGGTCCTTGTATTATACAACAAATATAAACCTACTTTGAAAAAAAATCAGTCTTAATTTTTTTTTGCTTAAAGATAACGGTCCCTGTGGCTCCCGGAAGCAACCCCGAGCTCCTCAGACTTTTACGGTTCCTCGCCAACCAGTGCAGCGCCAGGGAACTCAGAAAAAACGCATGCTGAGGTCTGCTATTGGACCCCCGGGTACTCTATCTTCTCAATTTTTGTTTTTTTTTTTTCTTTTTGAATTTTTTTATTATTTTTTTTTTACCGATTTTATTCTTGGTTTGGAATTTGCATTTAGTTTTTATTTCTTGGTTTTATGTCAGAATATACTTGATTTTTTTTGGATTTATTATGTCAAAAAAAACCCCCAAAAAAAAGTATTTCTTAGCTGTTAACAATTACCCAAAAGGGGTTGATTGTATATTCAATTTGGATTTTTCACACCTTAGAACTTTTTTTTCGAACCCGTTGGAATAAAACTGACAAAACTTTTTTAAAATTTTTATTTATATTTTTTTACAAATATATTTCTTTTTTTAAATTTTGGGTTTTTATAAACTGTAAAAAACTCTATTTTCCAAAAAATTTTGAAAAACTAAAATTTTTTTAAAAATAAAATCTGTTTTTTTATAAAAGTGTACAAAAAAGTTTTTTAACAATACTTTAAAATCAAACAGCTCATCATTTGAAATTTACGGGCGTTTTTTAGCTGACAACAAGAATCAAATTGCCGAATTAAATTTGGTGGAAAGGACAACCCCCCAACGAAAGTATAAAGGAGCGATATTTAATTTAAAAAAAAAAGGTAAAATGGGACAAAAGCTTTAAAGTTCATCCAACCCAAAAGGTACTAGCGTTGTAATAAAATTAACGGTTTGGGCGGAAATTTAGAAAAGTTGATATTCAAACCATTTTTCGAAATTTTTGCTGTTCATGCTATCTGGTAGTCGCCACTCTTTGTCCCTTTAAAAAAATAAACACCCTTGATAAATCCATTTTCATTGCCGGCGTTGACGACGATTATCTATAACCTAAAAAAATTTAAGGTTTAACATCGACGCAAAAGGAAAAAATGTTTTTATAGTTTTTTGTTCTACTATAATTAGAAACATATATTCACTTCATCCCACCCGAATCCAAATTCCAGAAAATTTCAAATAACCCTAGCACATTAATCGAAACGGAAAAAAGTTAGGGCGCAAGTGTAAAGTATTGGTAATTGATCCTAAAAATTTTTTTTGAATAAAAAAACTTTTACTCACCTTCACTGTTTTTTGGGGAAAACTTGTGGCTTTGGTATGATCCTGCCAGGTTTTTTAAGATCCTTTACTGAATATCCATGTTCCATATTAAGAAAAATTGGAATAAGACCGTTTTAAGTAGACTTATATTTTTTTTGTATTCTCTAAAAAAATTTAATTTTTTTATTAAAAACATCTGGAAATCTTAATACTTTCGGTTGTTACTTTTTTCCACTGAAAGCCAATTTCTTTTACCCATTTTCGCAAAAAACTAATGAAGAAGTTAAAATGATTGCTCATTTCATCATTTAATTTTTATGGAGAATTTTATGGTAATATCTCTTTTAATGCATACATGCGAAAAAGGGGGATCCCGGATCTTGCTTTTAAGTAGGCAGTAATTTTGATATTCTTTATTTCTTGTTAATGATACTTTTTTAAAATTTTTTTTTCCGATTTTAGTCCTATTTTTAAATTAAATTTGTCTTGCACTCACTTTCGTTGCGGCAGCTGGTCCTTTTCCCCTTTTGAAAGTTCAGGCAATTCCGCAGCTTCTTGTTGCTTCTCTAGCTCAAAAAAAAAAAAATTTAGAATAATGAGCTGTCTTTCTTGTTTAGATGCTGATTTTCAATTTTTTGGGGGTTTTTTAAAATTTGACCCGCAGATTTTTTTTTTACAATCGAAAATTTTAAATTGGGAATTTTCATTAATGTGACAAGTAACAGTTGTAATAAAAAAAAAATGACTTTTTTTGGAAATTTATTTTTTTTCTGAAAAAAATGTATCAGTTAAGGATGCAAAAAAATTGGAATACATATCCCAAAAAAATTAACTATCTTCGATTATATCCTAAAAAAAATGTATGTTATTTTTCTAAACTTTTTTGTTTATTTATTCTTTAGAGCTGTTTATGAGAATTAGTTTAAAATTTTGCTCTAATTTTGTCAAAAATTAAATAATAATTATTTTGGTTTCACTCTTAATAATTCTTTTTAAAATTTTCCCAAAAGAAATATTAGAAATGTCAGTGTTCTATATTTTAAATATAATTTAAATTACGCGAAAATCGACCCAGAACAAAGGGGGTTTACAGCCTATACACTCCTGGGATGAAAAACAAAGTGAGTGAAGGATCTTCTCCAGATGGACTGCAAATGGATACATGAAGGGAGCACTACGTATAGCTCTTTTGGGACCTTAGGAAAGGAATAATATTGGCTAATGTTTCGAAGAAAAAACCGTCAAAATTTCTATAAGAGAACCAAAGATCCATAACTGGTCGGTGGGCAAGAAAAGGAAGCTTTGTGGTGAGGACGGGATTATGAATAAGATAACCGACAAAATATTCGAGCAATGGGTACTATTCTCAGCAAAACTATGGATGGGATAGGTTGTGGAAGAGATAAGCAAGGAAACTGGAGTCCAAAGAACAAAGTTTAGATGGAAGGTGTATCCAGCCGTCTTCTGAGCCTGCATGTAAGATGGTAATTCGTTTACCTTTATTTGAAGAATCTATTGTATGACATTTTTCCGTTTTTCAATCCATCATTTTATAGTATTATAGGTATACCATGTTTCGTCTAAATAAATTATTGGGAGATTTTGGGATCTAAATTTATTTACTGCTTCCCGATATTCACGTCGAAGTATTCGTAGCCGTTGCGATTCCATAATTGATTGTGTCTTATTTTTTTTTTGTCAAGAAAATCCTATATGACGGAGAATAAACTTGTATCCGAACCGACCGTTTATTTTACACTCATTTGTAGAAAGCTTTGCTTGTAACGGTTTTTGAGTCGTCACTACTTGCTCCTTGCACATCTGATAGATCTTTCAACGTATTAAATCTTTGTGACCTGTTTCCCCCCATTTATAGCACAGGAGATGAGGCATTTTGGCTAGGAATTTTTTTGTCCTGCATGGATTTACCCGAAATTATTACAAAAGGTAGGGAATAGTCCAAGGATCAAAATTTATATCTCCGGGGTGTGCTTTTATCCTGGGGGGTTTTCCACCCAAAAATGTCATTTTTTCAAAAAAAATTATAGAAAAAATTTAGCTTATAAAAAAAAATAGAAAAAACGTTATTTTATGATTTCTCTACAACCAATACAGACCGAGCTACGGCTTTTGTTCGTCAAATGTTAAATAGCGGGAAAAGTTTGCATTTTTCAAGAAAAACATATAAAGTATTTTTTAAAGTATATAATAAGACCTTTCTTCTAAAAACAAAAAAAGAGCTTTTAGCATGAAAATTGAGCGAGTTACGATAAAAAAAAGGTCGGTCCCTACTGTTTTCTACGAAAAGATCATTAAAAACAACCCTAATTCCCTCTTAATTAAAATAGATCTGTACCCCTTTTGATTCTTTTTTATATGTATTATTAATACATTCTAAAAATTAAAAATCAAAATGCCTAATTTTAGAAAAATTGGAGCAAAGTGAAAAACATTTTCCGCAATTTTTAACAATAGCCGTTTTCTTCAAAAAAACTTTAACAATCTGGAGAAACGAAAAAATCCTGAAAAAAACCCAAAATTTTAGCTTTTTTTATAACAAGGGCTTTTAAATTTCATAATTTTTCTGTACAATAAATATTTGGAGATATGGCCGTTTAAAAACCCCTATTTACGAGCGAGCACCACCTTATTCTAGCCCTTTAAACTCATCCCATTTTAAAACTAAA
>JAHBCN010002184.1:152062-194240 GCA_019359885.1 Listronotus oregonensis
GTTTTTTTTAAAATTTTTTGTGGTTTGTTGCGGTTAATAAAGAGGTGTAATTTTGGTTTTGGTGAAACTAAAGAGCAGCGGGGTTTTGGAAAAAGTACTGCGAGAGCATGAGCCGAGGGCAATTGCCGGATTCTTCAAGCTCCCCACCAATTAAGTAAGCATTTTATGATATTTTTTTATATACTTACTTTCACCTTTCTACTAGTAGGACTCTTATTTATGTAGCACAGGAGATGAGGCATTTTGGCTAGGAATTTTTTTGTCTTGCATGGATTTACCTGAAATTTTCACAGAGGGTAGGGAATAGTCCAAGGATCAAATTTTATATAATGCCGAGGTGTGCTTT
Source organism: Listronotus oregonensis (assembly GCA_019359885.1). NCBI lineage: Eukaryota > Metazoa > Arthropoda > Insecta > Coleoptera > Curculionidae > Listronotus > Listronotus oregonensis. The sequence goes on from JAHBCN010002184.1 coordinate 152,409, forward strand.
TATCCTGGGAATGGTTGCCACCCCATCTTGGGGGTCGAAATTTTTTATTACATTTTAACTACAGAAATCGATAAAGAAAACAATTTTAAGTAAAAAATGTTCTATACATTTTTTTCTCGTAAAACTAATATTTTTCGAGTTATTCGCGATTGAAAGTACAAGTTTTTCGACGAAAAAATCGACGTTTTTAATCGGGTTTTCACGAATAACTCTAAAAATATGCATTTTATCAAAAAAACTGTAGAGAGCAAAATTGTAGCTTATAAAAAAAATAGAAAAAATGTTATTTTATAATTTCTCTACAACCAATACAGACCGAGCTACGGCTTGTTAATGGTTAGCTTTTGTTCGTCAAATGTTAAATTTGAAAGATTCAAAGTCAAATAGCGGGAAAAGTTTGCATTTTTCAAGGAAAACATATAAGATCTTTTTTAAAGTATATAATAAGACCTTTCTTTTAAAAACAAAAAAAGAGTTTTTAGCATGAAAATTGAGCGAGTTATGATAAAAATAAGGTCGGTCCCTACTTTTTTCTACGAAAAGATCATTAAAAACAACCCCTAATTCCCCTCTTAATTAAAATAGATTTGTACCCTTCTGCGATTATTTTTATATATGTATTATTAATACATTCCAAAAGTTTAACCAAATTAAAATGCATAATTTTGTAAAAATTGGAGCTTAAAGTATAAAACGATTTTCCGCAATTTCGTAAAAATAGCCATTTTCTTCAAAATAACGCGAACAATACTGGGGATACGAAAAAAATGCTAGGGTACTGAATTATAGCTTTTTTGATAACAAAAACTTTTTATTACATATATTTTTCTGTACAATAAATATTTGGCCAGATATGGCCGTTTAAATCCTCTATTTACGAGCGAGCACCACCTTATTCTAGCCCATTAAACTCATCCCATTTTAAAACTAAGGGATTAAAAAGGATTTAATTTACACAGCCTTGCAGCTCTTAAGAAACCCTACAAAATTATTTTTGAACAAAGTTTCTATCATTAAAACTAAAGGAGCTATGTTTAAAAAACCAATCAACTTTTTTTTCGAAAAAGTCAAATAGCCCACTCCGGAGCATAATATTCTATAAAACCGGTATCCTTTATACTTTTACCAGTATAATTTTTGTATGAAATTCTACTTTCTTTTACTATTTATATCTATTATATTGGTTTATAAGAATTGCAATGTTGTAAGGGGTGGTTTTTATGGATTGAAAATTTGCAAAAGAATAAAATTGATAATATTTTAGGCAGTAATATTTTTAATTATTAAATCTGTCAAGCTATTAATTTTTTGGGGATAAATCGTTTTTTTTTAATTAACCTATAATAAGGGTTGACTTATAAGCAAATGAAATTAGTACATATTTTAAGCAACAACATTCTAAAATTAAATCACTATGGTAAATTAATCATTTTTTAGGGTAAATATATATTTTTTTTAATTTAAGCTCTAACAAGGGTTGATTTTTAAGGGTTGAAATATTTTAAAATTGTATTCTAAAGCAAAAAACAATTATTAATCAACTAATCCAAACCAAATTTTACCCATCTTAAGGTTTAAAATGTTATTTCATAAGTTTTGACAATTAGGGGTAGTTTTCACCCTTAAAAAACAAACAGCGCACATCACCATGAAATAGAATTTAAAGTAGAGGGTTAGAATTGATTGAATATATTTAAAAGAACACAATTTGCTTAATTATTTTCATTTAAGACTAGTTAAGACTAGTATCAAAAACTATTAAGAATCTAATCTAAAATCACTGTGAGAAAATAACATGGTCTAAAATTGTCTATAATTTAATGGAGAAACATTTTAACCCAGTTTTTTCGCAATTTTACACTGTTTCTTGCGGAAAAAATTTCCTGATATTTGCCCAGACTCCCTCTTCACCATTTAAGATTAGGTAAGATTCGCCTCGATCCCTTGAACACGTCACATAATTAATGGACGCCCCCTTCTTACAGAATTTTTTAAATTTAATTAAATTATCTTAAATCGTAATTTCATAACCAATAGAGCAATTAAAATATTATTTTAAAATAAAAAATTGTCATTGCATTGGAAATTCTAAAGTTACTTTCACTCCTCAATAGAGTTGCCGCGAGACACGAGATACGAGACGTCTTGTCTCATCTCGTCTCGAAGCCATTTTGTCTCGTCTCGAGAGCATTTTGTCTCGAATTTCGATACGAGACGAGATAAAATCCTTCGAGACAAGCTCGAGACGAGACGAGACATCTAGAAAAATTTTAATGACTTAAAACTTAAGTGATTAACTGTAATAAATCTCCAACAATATATGTCTAGTTCTTAAGAATTATACAGGTTGTTTAAGATTTAGTATTACAAACTTCGACAGCAGTTGGATCTTGCAAAAATAAGTTTCTATAAACATAGGTCAAGAAATGCATCGTTTCAGAAATACAGGGTGTTAAAAAAAGAAGCTAAAACTAATTGCTTTAAAAAGTATATCACCCTGTGGTTTTATTATTTTTTAATTATTTTGAATATTTCACTCATGTACATATTTTTCCATAAGAGAAGTGGTATTATGGGAAAATTAAGGGAATTTCCATCGTCTAGGCAACGTGGTTTTTCCACTTGCGCAAATTGGCAAACAAATTTTTAAATAATAATGACGGTTTTTAAAATTAATATTTAATTTTAAGTTAATGAACTTTTATCACGTTTTTGATTCGTGAAATATTTCCTAAACCGCGCGTGTTTAAAATTAACCAGAAAATGCTGTTTTTTAAAACAGTCCCTCGGACTCGGAAATTATGAGAAAACACGCATCGTGAAAAATTATCGGTATTTTTAAGCACTCGTGGTATACCCCGATAAAACAACTTAAAATACAACTATTTTGTCTCTTGATTGTTTTTTAATTTTGCTTTGCTTTCAAGAAAAAATTAAAACCGATTCTTTTTTTATACCCTTTTGAAAAGTAGGGTTTTATTTGTCTTCGAAAAAACTTAAATAACAAAAAGTTGTATTTTAAGTTGTTTTATCAAAATAATTGTTTTAAACAATTTAATGGGACAATTAAAAAGCTTTTTTTAACTTTTGAGACTCTGCTGTTAAAGATTTTAAAACTATTGCTCAAACACCCTGTATAATTATAAGAAAAATTTCTTGAAAACATTTTACCTGGTTTTGTAATAGAGTTTAGGATTATGTTCCATTATCTTTTAGATTTTTTTTTCCCTTTTGTGAATTTTTATGTCACTTATATGTTCTAATTTTTATTTTAAATAAAAAAACAAATTATTAGGTTTTATTTTATTTTTGTTGCATATTATGGGTATCCGTAAAGTCTGAAATCCCCAAATTTTTTGAGAAAACTACACAATTTTAAGAAAAGTTTAATCACGTCAACTTTTTTTTTACAAGAAATTCCTATACCTATTTCATATTTTTTCCCAGAATGTTTCGTAGGTAAAAGAATATTATTTAGGATAGTTTGGGTATATTTAATTATTATGAAAAAAATTTAAAAAATTTGGGTTTAAAAAAAATTGAGAATGAACATTTCTAGAATTAAACTTTGGGAATTAATAATGTAATGATAAAATATGTGTGTTCCTTTTAAAAAAAATATTTTTTTTTATCACCTTGTGCACTGTGCAGACATAAAAATTATTTTAAAAAAATGTGAAATTTACCAAAAAAAAAAAATCGAGGGGTCCAAGAATTTTTCAAACTTCCGAACAAATTTTTTAAATTATCCTATACATTACTAACGCACTGTATATTGAAATTAATTTAATTGAAATAAACCAAAACAATTGAGACAAACAAAAAAAAACGATACGAGACAAACGTTTGTCTCGTCCCGTCTCGAAATATATATTATCTGACGGGCGAGACGAGACAAGGCTTTACCTCGTCTCGTCTCGTCTCGCGGCAACTCTAATCACTGTGAGAAAATATCATTGTCAAAAATTGGCTATAATTTAGTGTAGAAACTTTTTAACCCATTTTTTTCGCAATTTTACACTTTTCTTGCGGAAAAAAAAAATTTGCCCGCCTCTCTTATCATTTGGATTAGGTAGTCCTCTCCTCATTCCCTTGAACACGTCACATAATTAATGGACCCCCTTTACAGAATTTTTTAAATTTAATTAAATTATCAAATCGTAATTTCATCAAAATAGAGCAATTAAAATATTATTTTAAAATAAAAAATTTTATGTATTGCAATTGGAAATTTCTAAAGTTAAACTCTCACCCCTCAAAATAGAGTAAAGGAAAAAGGGGTAAAAATTTAACCCGTAGATGGGTTTTAAGGTTTAAGTTTTAAGTAGTGGGTTAAAACCCTTTTTCCAACCACGACCATTTCGGGTTTTTCTATTGGGGCTCACCACCCTTTTATAATTCGCCCCCGGCCAGATTCAATAAACTGATGATCCTTTGGTTTTTTGGGGAGAGTCCTTTCATTCCCCGGAAAAAGGGTTCAAATTGGCCGGGAAATTAATTCTTAGTCGTAAAAATTTAAAGGGCCCAAACGAAACACCAGTAATGTGTTCTTTGGCCTGATTATCCCCCTTTTTTTAAAAAAAATTGCACACTGAAAATCCTCAAAATTGTTGGTTATTAAAGGATACTACTATAGAATATTTAAAATTATTGTGTAATATTAGATTTTATATCATCTGATATAATATGGAAAGAAAGATGGCGCCATTTTACTGCCTTCTATTTAAATGGTCGATATTTTTGAAGTTTTGTATTTTTACCAAAATCTTTGTAAATAAATAAAAACACGTTTTTTTAAAATAAATTTCAAACATTGTATGATATATTATGTACTTATCCCAATTTTGGGATAAAAGAAGGGCAAGATAGTGTAAATGAGTTTAATCTAAGATTCTGGTTGTACATTAAAAAGTGAAAATTTTTATAACTGCTTTTTAGGCATATACTTTTTACTAATAACAAACATTCATGAGACAGAATAACAGTGGTTAAAAATGTTTAGTAACCTTTGGTACCTGAGTATCCATTGTAACAGTATCCGTTAAATATTATGTGTGATACAGTATGTCGAGCTTAAAAAGTTGATAATGCAAGATTAAGAAAAATCTAATTTATTTTTAAACAAATGGTTTGTCTCGAAAGTTGCCTCCTCTCCGATTTTGATCAAATTTGGTATAGGGGTTTGGCGCTGATTACAAATCTAAAAAAAATATTTTTCGGCAACGTTTCGTTTCGAGATCTTCATCATCAAAGTTGAAAATTAAACTAACCTCATTTTCACTATATTCTCCTTCTTTTTTGTACACAATTCTTGATTTTTACACTAAAGTGGCACACGATTTATAAACACCTTTTAAAACCTTGTATTTTTATTTATTTTACATCTTTTTTCCTTTAAATAGCGAACTTTTAAGTTCAAAGGAAGCAGCCATATTTGCTTAAAAAATAAAAGTGTAAAAAAGGTGTAAAATAAACATAAAAAAGTTTTTAAAGGTGTTTGTGAAATATTGTGTGCCAATTTAGTGTAAAAATCAAAATTTTGTGCAAAAAGAAGGAGGGAAAAGTGTAAATAAGGTTAGTTTGATTTTCAATTTTGATGATGAATATCTCGAAAACGAAACATTGCCGAATTTTTTTTCGATTTGTAATCAGCGCCCCAAAACCGTACCAAAATTGTACTTCCTTTCATTCAATTAGAGGGATCTGTATATATTAAAAATTTCCTGGTCTGCCCAGTAATCAATAATTTTGATCCTTTAAAAGGTGTACTAAATTATTAAATGAAATAAAAGTACCTAAATGTAAACCTTATTTCTTTTTAATAATCCACAGAAATACACAAACATTGTGGAAATCATCTAAAAGATAGTTAAGATTGCCTTACTTTTCTCACTAATATTTCCTATGAAATTTTTTATTTTCTATTATTCATAATTGATATATTATTATTTATTCGGTTACCTCACGTTACGTCTTATAAGAAGCACCTAATTTAAATATAAAAAATACTTACATAAAGTTAAAAAGACGGGTATGTTACCCTTAAATTTGCAAGACAAAACCATACAACCTCTAGTCATTTTGTTACGATATTATAAGTAACAAACAATAAACACAAAATTATAGTCACAATTTAATAAACACTAATCACTAAAATAAGAAGGTTTTGATCAATCCAAAAAACGGTACTCCCGCTCTCATAAAATTATAATGTGTTGGCTAACTTCACACTGATTTATCAGTGTGTAAGTAGGCAACACATTAAATTATTTCGTGGAATTTTGTTATTGGGCAGAATTGCGGGGCCAACTCTGACAGTTATTTTCATACTGGGCTGGACATTTTTTGATCGAATGGGCCATAGCATTGGGCTTCCATACACCTTTAAACTTCCTTGGTGCAGTGCCGATCAACCAGCGATCTAGCACACATCTTCCGCTTGAAATATGGTTGTAGAAGTGCCCAGGCTGAAGAAAAACTCTGCCCTCGGCCTCTGTCCATATATTCCAGCTCCAACACCGTCCTTGGTTTTACAGCCGTCGGTGTACCAACAGATGTCAGCCCGGAGCAGGTAGGTCGTTTTTCGTCTGCAGTCCTCCCTCTTTGGGTAGACTACACTGTAGGGCCGGTTATAATTGGTTGTTGTAGGCATTATGTCTGAGGGCATTCCCAGCCTGTCACAGGTCAGACCATTCCTGAGGAGACTGGTACTCTCAATATGACACGCCTGCGGTTTGTTACTGACTGCTTGATAGAGTCTGTAGGTTGCCCACCTTGCCTCTCTCTCCAAGTAATATGCAGAGGAGGCAGTCCCAGGAGGGCTTCCATGGGCGCCGTTGGTATCGAGCGCAGCGCGTAAGATATGTTCCCCCTGTACAGGTGCTTCCTTATGATTTGATATGCCTTTAAAGGTATTATTTGAAGGAATACAAAAAAGTGGTTATACAAAAGTTTTGGACTGCAAATGAATATATGAAAGTGACTCTTCGTAATGTTCTATTGGGAGTAGCTAAAAGAGGAGTAATATTGGCCAATTCCTCAGAACAGAAGCTCGTTAGTGGTCGATAGAATGACATAAATAGAACACCGTGTCTGTGTTCTGTATCCCTGTAAGTTATTGATTTGTAGGCTACGTTTCACCCTTTATTCCGCCGAGAGTTTGTTTTATTTTTAATAATTTTAATATTTTTTTAGTATGCACTATGGATATAACACTGGCGATCTCTCAGAAGATGAAGTATCTGATCTTCCGAGCTGTGCTTTCGCAACACGACCCGCAAATTCTAATATTCAGCATCATTATTTAACATCGTTACATCATAATTCAGGTAAAAGCAATTACCATTATTTAGTACAGGGGTCTCCAAACTTTCCAGCCTTAGGGCCATACTGATTACTCCAGTAAGTTCCGAGGGCCAAAACCATATTATCATTGTTGCCGGTGGTAAGAAGTGAAATAGTCCACTGATGAAAAAAGTCCGAAAAAGTACACAACGTTTAAAAGGCTGCAAATCGGACTAAAGTCCGCAAAAGGCAACACTGCATATTATTAATTTTCCTGTCATTATCTGTAATTTCTAGATTAGTCGTAGAGTACGAGCCATGAGGAGTAACGTGACACGACATCTGGTGGACACAAGCGGAAATAGGTAGTACCTTCTATCGCTAACAGATGGCGCTAATAGCACGTACAGAATAATCTCGTTGGTTCGGAGAAAGTTCTGGTGTCTTCCACTCACTTCTAGATGGCAGTAATTGGAATATACAAGAAGGCTAGTGGCGCAACCACAAGTCAGTTCCTATGACACTGTTGTAAATAAAATATTGCATACCTCCTTAAAACGTGTTTGTGCGTGTTTAAGTTTAAGACATCTTTATAACAGTATTTTGATTTGAATTGTTGCTTTTGTGTGTGAATTAGTAGTATGGAAAAGAAGGAAAATTGATAGTGAATGCAGAAAATTCAAAGATCAGTGGAACATTCAGTATTTCGTAATTGAGTCCAGTAACAAGGCGCTATGTTTGAATTGAAAAAATGCCGTTCTCAAAGAATATAACATTAAACGTCATTATGAAACAAAACATTTTCAAAATTACTCAAAATATACAGGAAGTTTGCGGACAGAAAAATTCGAAGCTATGCAGCTGCATCTGAAACCAGTCATATCAACTGTTAATTTTATCAGATCTTTTGGGCTGAATCACCGACAATTCCGACAATTTATTAAAGAGATTGGAGAAACTGACTTACCTTATCATACTGCCGTACGCTGGCTTAGTTGTGGAAAAGTCCTTCAGCGCTTTTTTGAACTTCGAGCAGTGATCGAAATTTTTTGAATGAAAAGCATCGCCCTCTTACTGAATTACAAAACAACGCATGGCTGTGGAAGTTAGCATTCTATGTTGATTTGACAAAACATGTGAACGAACTGAATTTGGGATTGCAAGGAGAAAACCAGCATCTTCCTGATTTATACACTAATATCAAATCATTCCGGAAGAAATTGAGACTGTTTCAATCACAACTACGAAGTAAATGTTTTTCACATTTTAAAACATGTGAAATATTCAGCCACACTACTGAGACTGAGTTTCCTATCGATTTTGCAATCGAAACTTTGAGTGCTTTGAAGATAAATTTTGATACTCGTTTCTCGGACTTTGATGCCATTGCGAATCAAATTAAGATTTTTCAGAATCTTTTTGATACTGACATTGAAACCCTAGCCCCGGAACTTCAAATGGAAATGATTGATCTACAATGCAGTGATATAATTAAGAACAAATATCAAAACTCATCTTTGTTGGAATTTTATAAGAGTCTTCCACTGACACAATTTGATAATTTGCATAAATTTGCTCGTGGTCTGTTTTCTGTTTTTGGTACTACTTATTTGTGTGAGAAAACCTTCTCCAAAATGAAGTACACAAAAAATGTTTACAGATCGAAATTAACTGATGAGCATCTTAAATCTCTTTTAATAATTGGTACAAGTAAAATTAGTCCACAACTACAAACTATTGTCAGTGGAAAATCTCAATTACATAAATCTCATTAGTATTTCATATGTCATTATGTTTGTTATAAGTTATGTGATTATTTAAAATGTATAAAATGTTAGTTGGATTCATTTCAATAATTTGTTAGTTATTATATACCGAAGTTAAATTTTCTGCATATTATACATGTCTTTACTCATTACAATTCTGTGTTTCTTATCCAACTTATCACAAAAACAATAACAATAAGCCTACAAGAATGTTATGAGTTAGCGGAGTTAGCCCATGACCATATCAATGTAGATGTCATATTAATAATTATTCAACATAAAATTAGAATACTTCAGTAAACTAAATTTAATTTGCTATAAAAATTATTTGTTCTCTAAAAGGAGTTTTCAAGTATGCTAGCTCTCCGCGGGCCGGACAAAATCTGTCCGCGGGCCGGATGTGGCCCTCGGGCCGTAGTTTGGAGACCCCTGATTTAGTATATGTAAAAACATTCATATATCGAACTTCCATATTCTGGACTCTACCCAATTTGCAAAATTGTACAGGGTGTCCCATTTTCGACAATTTTATAGGGTATCTCCGTAATTGTTAGTGCTAGCAAAAAGTAATATATGCGTCAGGTGTTCTTTTTGGGTCAGACTTAAAACGGTGGAGAAAATAAAACAATTGTCAATTTCAGAATGACCCTATATTTTCTACTTTCTTTATAATGAATTTTAAATAATCTGCCGTTTTCTGAATAAGAATACAGGGTCAGATAAAAGAGTTATCGGATATTACCTCATTTTTTAAAATGGAACATCCTGTATATTTATATCTTAAAATATAAGCACACTATCGGCCGAGTGATGATCGCGTTTTTAAATTTAGCAATGGACTCAGCAATTGTTAAAAGTTAACAACGGTTTAGAATGTTTAATAAAACGTCATTGTCAGTGTTATTTAATGATTTTAGTAGGCAACCTGTCAAAATCTGACATTTTGTTAAACATTCTAAACCGTTGTTAACTTTTAACAATTGCTAAGTTCATTGCTAAATTTAACAACGCGATCATCACTTGGCCGTATGGATGATATTGATTTTCTTTGCGATTTATTTAAACTTTATTACTTCAGACCACAGTAGGCTGTGAAACAAAAGCTTATATCCTAAAAACGAAACTATGTTGACATTCTGGTTGTTATTAACATTTAACGTCAATTTCATTTTTACATATTAATTTGTGATTGACCAACATTTTAAAAAATTTCATATAATATCAGTTTATTTTTAAATAAAAACAACTTATTCATTTATCCCAACTCGACCTTGTTCATGAACAGGTCGTACTAAGTGGGAATTTAAGTTCTAGTGTCTTTTATTATGTCCGTTAAGAGTACCGCAACATGTTATTCGACATTCATCTGCCCAAATATTTTTTTTTTTTTTTGAAAACCAGTGCCAAAATTCCAATCTTTTTATTCCTAAGTAACCATGTAAAAAATGTTGAAGAATGGAATTTTGAAAGTATTAGTTTAATAAAAGCTCAAGCTATACGTCAAATTGGTATTAAACAACATTTTGATGGTACACTTGATGTAAGTTTTTAATTAGTTATTATTCTTGTTAACCATTAAAAATGTAAAAAAACGTTGAAAGTAGCCATTTTTGAAAATTATTATCTCGATTATTACAAATCCTAAAGACTTTCTCTTCCCTTTTCTATATTCTTTAATGAAAATCCATTAGCGAATCAATGACTTAGATTTACGGCTATCATCTGATAAAAAAGGTAACAATTTATTCCTAAGTAACCATGTAAAAATGTTGAAGAATGGAATTTTTAAAGTACTAGTTTAATAAAAGCTCATGCTATGCGTCAAACTAGTATTAAACAACATTTTGATGGTACACTTGATGTAAGTTTTTAATTAATTATTATTCTTGTTAACCATTAAAAATAAAAAAAAAACGATGAAAGTAGCCAATTTTGAAAATTAAAATCTGAATTATTACAAATCCTAAAGAGTTTCTCTTCCCTTTTCTAAATTCTTTAATGAAAATCCATTAGCGAAAAAATGTCTCAGATTTACGGCTATCATCCGATAAAAAAGGTTTTTATTCCTATGTAGCCATGTAAAAAATGTTGAAGAATGGAATTTTGAAAGTACTAGTTTAATAAAAGCTCAAGTTGGCTTTATCTAGGGCTATACGTCAAACTGGTATTAAACAACATTTTGACGGTATACTTGATGTAAGTTTTTAATTAATTATTAGTCTTGTTAACCATTGAAAAAACGATTAAAGTAGATAACTTTAAAATTTAATATCTCGATTATTACAAATCCTAAAGACTTTTACCAAAATCATTTTAAAAAAACATATTTTTAATGAAGTTTTTGATATAGTCAATAAATAACCCAATAAATTGATGAAATTTTGTAAAATTCAAAAAATTATATATCTGTCAAATTTTAATGAATTTTAATGAAACTACATCATTTTAAAAATTGCATCGGAAAAAAGTTGTGGACAAAAACCTAAAAAATAATATTAAAATGAAGATTAAAAATAATATATTAATTTGTTTTTTGTATTTATTTTGCAAAAAAAAAAGTTTTCAATCTCAAAATATGTCACTTCGATAGAAAATTTTATTTTCTATATTTTCGCTAAAAACGCAAAACGATAAATTTTTATATTTGTTCAATTTAACTGTAAGTACTACATCAAAACAATCGGTGTTACCAGAATTATTTTTTCGCGACATATCGTTTTTAACTACTGGTTGATAGCAGTTCTTTCCCCCACCATTTAACCGTGTTTAACCCGCCTATCCTCCCAAAAATGAAACGGTTTATGTATGTCAGGCAAGTGTCTACTTACATACTAATTGTTTAATACACTTTTAAGTTTAAATTTAAATGTAAGGTCTTTGAAGAGTTAAAAAATAAAACGAAAAGATAATATATAAACCAAATTTTTCATTTAATAAGATATTAGCTGTTTCCAAGTCAACTGTAACAAGTAAATATTTTCCTTATTATTTAAATATAATTGCACTAATTCATCCATTTGGGAATTAACTAATAAATCGAAAAATCTGCAATCCAAATAGTTGTTAAACTTTAGCAAAAAACATTACAAGAACCAAAACAATAGAAAAGCCGGCAATCCCCCATTATTTTAATTTGACACTTGACATAACCATTATTAACGCTCTTCCTGACTAGTGGCGATAGCGGTAGATACTGGGTACAAAGTAATGACGTTGATACTGACGTCATAACACCTTCCCCTACGTTACCGCTTCTCGCCAAAATAAACCGGTCTGTTAACTGTCCTCACAATTTTCAAGGCGGTATGTCGCCAAAATTTGATGCAGATCTTTTTTTGTTTTTACCCTTGTTTCCAATCATGATCACTTAATTATAACTTTCTTATTAATATTTATTTTTTCAATAAGTTATTGTAATATATTTATGTATTACATTTTTAAAGATTACAAAGAAATAATTAATAAAAAAATTACATGAGTCGTGAGTCAGTCAGTATTGAAATGTATGTTAATAAACAGCTCGTCCTCATGTCCGTTAAATCTTACGTACGAAGTTACAAAACTAACGAGAGAGGCGCCACTAGTATTGCAGGTTCTCTATGGTACCCACCCAACAACAAGAAAACTTTGGCGATAGAATCGTCGTCTTTGGTCGAAACCGATAACATATATTCTCGGTCCTTGTATTATACAACAAATATAAACCTACTTTGAAAGTAAAATCAGTCTTAATTTTTTTTTATTGCTTAATAGATAACGGTCCCTGTGGCTCCACTGGAAGCAACCTGAGCTCCTCAGACTTCTACGGTTCTTCACCTTACCGAGTGCAGCGCCACGCGGCCAACATCAGAGAAAGGAAACGCATGCTGAGGTCTGCTATTGGACCCACCGGGTACTCTACGTCTTGCTCGATTTATGTTTTTTAGTTTGCTTTTTGTAAGTTTTTTTAATTATTATTTTTATTTTTACCTGATTTTATTCTTGGTGTTGGAATTTGCATTTAGTTTTTTATTTCTTGTTGTGCATATCAGCAGATATACTTGAATTTTTTCGGATATGCAGTTATGTCAAAAAGCCCCAAAAAAACGTATTTCTTAGCTGTTAACAATTGACATACCAAAGGTGCGTTCGATTTGTATATTCAATTTGCGCATTTGTTCACACCGTAAGAACTTTTCGCTCCGAACCCGTTGGAATGGATCTGACAAATGCTTTTATAAATGTTTCATTTATATTTTTTACAAATATATTTCTTTATAATTTGAATTTTTTTATAAACTGTAAAGGCTCTATTTTCCATACTTTTAAGAAAAACTAAAAGTTTTTTTAACAATATAAAATCTGATTTATTCATAAAAAAGTGTACAAAAAATGCTTTCTTAACAATACTTTAAAATGCAAACAGCTCATCATTTGAAATTTACGGGCGTTTTTTGAGCTAGAGAAACAACAAGAAGCTGCAGGAATTGCCTTGAACCTTCAAAATTTGGTGGAAAGGACAGCTGCCCCAACGAAAGTAAGTAAAGGAGCGATATTTAATTTTAAAAAAAATGGACTAAAATGGGACAAAAGCTTTAAAGAAGTATCATCAACAAGCCCGAAGTGGTAGCTAGCGTTGTCCATGATAATTAACGGTTTGGGCGGCAAATTTAGAACAAATTGATATTCAAACCATTTTTCGAAATTTTGGCTGTTCATGCTATCATGGTAGTCGCCACTCTTTGTACCACTTTAAAAGACTAAACTAGCTCCCTTGATAAATCCATTTTCATTGCCGGCGTTGACGACGATATATCTATAACCTAAAAAAATTAACGGTTTTAATATCGACGCAAAAGGAAAAAATGTTTTTATAGTATTAATTTAGATGTCTACTATAATTAGAAACATATATTCACTTCATCCCATCACGAATCCAAATTCCAAGGAAATTCTCAAATCCAACCCTAGCACATTAATCGAAACGGAAAAAATGTTAGGGCGCAAGTGTAAAGGTATTGGTAATTGATCCCCTACCAATGGTTTCTTTTTGAATAAAAGCAACTTTTACTCACCTTCACTGCTTTTTGAAGAAGCTTGTGGCTTTGGTATGATCCTGACAGGTATTTCTAAAAGATCCTTTGCTGAATATCCATGTTCCATATCAAGAAATATTGGAATAAGACCGTTTTGAAGTAGACTTATATTTTTTGTGTATTCTCTCAAAAATTTAATTCTTTTATTAAAAACATCTGGTAAATCTATGAGATACTTTCGGTTGTTACTTTTCTTCCACTGAAAGCCAATTTCTTTTACCCATTTTCGCAAAAAACTAATGAAGAAGTTAAAATGATTGCTCATTTCATCATTTAATTTTTGATGGAGAGATTTTATGGTAATATGCTCTTTTAAGTGCATACATGCGATAAATGGTATCCCGGATCTTGCTTTTTAAGTAGGCAGTAATTTTGATATGCTCTTTATTTCTTGTTAATGATACTTTTTTAAAACTTTTTTCCGATTTTAGTCCATATTTTTTTAAATTAAATATTGCTCTTGCACTCACTTTCGTTGCGGCAGCTGGTCCTTTTCACCACATTTTGAAAGTTCAAGGCAATTCCTGCAGCTTCTTGTTGCTTCTCTAGCTCAAAAAAGCCAATAAATTTAGAATAATGAGCTGTCTTTGCTTGTTTAGATGCTGATTTTCTAGTTTTTACGGCATTTTTACATTTGACGCACGCAGATATTTTTTTTTTGACAATGCGAAATTTTAAACTTGGGAATTTGTCATTAATGTGACAAGTAACAGTTGTAATAAGAAAACACATGACTTTTTTTGGTAAATTTATTGTTTCTCTCTGCAAAAGTGTATCAGTTAAGGATGCAAAAAAATGTCGGAACTACATATCCGAAAAAATTCAACTATACTTCGATTATATCCTAAAGAGAATGTAGTGTTATTTTTTCTAAAGCATTATTTTTGTTTATTTATTCTATTAGAGCTGTTTATGAGAATTAGTTTAAAATTATTGCTCTAATTTTGTCAAAAATTTAAATAATAATTATTTTGAGTTTCACTCGTATAATAATTCGTACTAAAATTTTCGCAGAAGAAATATTAGAAATGTCAGTGTTCTATATTTTAAATGATAATTTAAATAATACGCGAAAATCGACTCAGAACAGAGGGTTCTACAGCCTATACACTCCTGGGATGAAAAAACAAAGTGAGTGAAGGATCTTCTCCAGATGGACTGCAAATGGATACATGAAGGGAGCACTATGTATAGCTCTTTTGGGACCTTATAATATTGGCTAATGTTTCGGAGCAAAAGCCGTCAAAATTTCTATAAAAGAGCAACAGATCCATAACTGGTCGGTGGGCAAGAAAAGGAAGCTTTGTGGTAAAGACGGGATTATGAATAAGATAACCGACTAAATATTTGAGCAATGGGTACTATTCTCAGCAAAACTATGGTTGTGGAAGAGAGAAGCAAGGAAACTGAAGTCCAAAGAACAAAGTTTATATGGAAGGTGTATCCAGCCGTCTTTTGAGCCTGCATGTAAGATGGTAATTTGTTTACCTTTATTTAAAGGATCTTTGTATGACATTTTTCCGATTTATCAATCCATCATTTATATGCAGTATTATGAGTGTCATACCATGTTTCATCTAAATAAATTATTGGGGGATTTTGGGATCTGTATTTATTTACTGCTTCCCGATATTCACGTCGAAACATTCGTAGCCGTTTCCATAATTGATTGTGTCCTATTTATTTAAAAAAAAACCAAATGACGAAGAATACGCCACAAACTTGAATCCGAACAGTTTATTTCACACTCATTTGTAGAAAGCTTTGCTTTTAACGGTTTTTGAGTCGGCGCTATTTGCTTCTCGTACACTTAATAGAACTTACGACGTATTAAATCTTTGTGACCCCTTTCCACACATTTAATATTACCAGCGTCTCTCCTTCTCTTTCTAGGTGGCACTATGTTATTTACTTTTTTCCACCATCCATATTGAAGTTTCCTCTAAAGTTTGCGTTTTTCCGCAACCTCTACTCCTTAAAACCTCGTACACATTTTTTATTTTACCTTTGGCGTCAACAAATAAACATTTTGTGTTAGAGAATAGGCCTTTTCATCATGTGACAAGCGCAAGCGCAGTCGCCATATTGAAAAAGCGGCAATTCAAAAGTTTCGTACTGTTTTGATCGACAATGGCTGGGAATGCAGTATTATCTCCCCAATAAAATCATTTACTGGAAAAAATCGTTGATGGTGCTTCACTGATTTATAATTCAGTTAAAGCCCATAATTGTACGCAATTAAAAAGGTAGCTTAAATGTCATGGACGTCTTTAAAAAGGAAAAAGAAGTGAGCTAATTGAGAGGTTAGGCATCATTACTTCTTTACTATACAAAAAGTATCTATAATTTTATTCTAATTAGACCTACCACATATATACAATTGTTATATTGATTAAATTGTATTGTATTTAAATGATTTATAGCGTGTATCACTCTTTACATACCCATAACAACACCGCTTCTTCGTTCCTTTTCGTACTGATATTATAATAATCGATTAAAAAAGCCTATTTGCTAATTAAGGCACTTTTTTCTTTATTTTCGTATTTCTTTTCTTTAATAACTATACTTTCTTTGGTATTTTTTTATTTTAATTATGTGTTTACAGGCCCTTTAACATGCTTGTTTACAAAAAACAGTACGAAAAAAATGGCGGATACTGACGCATGCGCACAAAAAAAATTGTGATGAAAAGGCCTATTCAAGGGTTTTTTTACTGCATTTAGAAGAAATCGAGACTTTTAGTCAATTTTTTAAATTTCTTATTTCTTGAGCCCATCAGTCTGTAGGTAAAAATAAGGGCTGTTTATGACATTAACGTCCGACTGGTATATTATTTGACAAATAATAATATTATGTCAGTTATTTATATATTATACGGTTTCAGATAAAAAATTTAAATATAAATTAAATTAAGTTTAATTGATTACACAGGCCCACACAAAAAGTGGTGTGTGCTGGGTGTGGGTATAGGATTTTCTGGAGTATTTTTTTCCGCTGAACACAAGTCTAAAGTAAAAATTGGAGGTTAAACAGCAAATAATCAAGAAAAGGCATAATTTTAGATATTAACTTTTTTTAAATGTAAAGCGTCAATATCTTAAAAACTATTAACGATACACAAAACTTTATAGGACATAAACTATGTATTTTTACAAGACCTTTAATTTAAGTAATATCATTTTTTCATCCGATTGCAATATTTTTTGAGTTATAATCAAATAACCGAATTTTTGGGATTTGTTTAAGGTATGATTCTGGAAAAAATGAAAATTATTATTTTTTTATTTTTGAATGTTTATTGCAAATTTTAAGTAATTTGGAATTTAAATAAATAAAATAACTCCTTTTTTTTTAAAAATATTTGTTTTGAAGCCAGCTTTCCATATTTCTTGGTTTAAAATTCTTAACTTATGCAGGGGGCGCTCAGGCTCCATTTGTTTATTAACAAAAAAGTACCTTTTTTCAAGGCTTAAAACGAAGGACTTAATATATATTTTTTTTATTTCGTTGATCGAAATTAGTAAAATTGTTTTGAAAAAGCAAAAGACAGTTTGTAATACCTAAAATATTTATAAACAAAAAAGATATAGCCTACTAGATTAGGGCGCTAAAATCAGTAAAACTCAATTATCTTAGCAAAAAATTATCCGATCATGCTTTAGAAACTCTCATTTAATTAAGAATAAAAAAACCTATGTTTTGCAATGACAGTAATGGATTTAAAAAAAATTTGCAATTATTATCAACATTTCAACAAATGGCTATTTTTAACGGTTTTTTTTCATTTTTTCATAAATAAATGAACCAAATCAATTTTAGCCGGGGTTAAATTATAGGTTTTTTTAATACCTAAAAAAACATTTGAAACGTATTCCTCTAAAATTAACAATGGCGCTTGCAGAAGCCAAAAACACGTTTTTAGCACTTTTAACCCTCCACCCCTCACCCCTGCACACTTTTTTCGAGTCTAAAACTATAAAGTCATATTCAGGTAATCACCCTCTACAACTTCTAACACCTTTCAACCTGTTACAAATTAAAGTCATGAAAATTACCTACAGGCTGGGCTATAAGTGCTATTATTATTTGAGCGAATACATTTTTCCGTCGTAAACTTAACATTGAAAGATGAAATGATCAACTGCCGCGTCGCACTGCCGATCACATACCATGGTATGTGCTGTCGTTGCGCTTTTAGTAGTTGACTGGTATTTAAGTAGTGAACTTATGATTAAAATTTTTTACATTATTCTTTAATTCAGAGTTATTTTTTCGTTTTATTTAGTTCTGAATTATTTTAAAGATTTTTTTCTTTTTAGTTTATTTAGTTTTGTTTGTTTTAACTGTCGGTAAAATGTGCATGTTTATACCAATTTGGAATTAAATAAGGAGATTGTATGATTTAAACTTGCGTGACTCTTATTTGAAAGGTTTTTTTATTATAAGAAAGCCGCAGTGAAATAGACACAAGTTAGGAGCTGCAAAATTACCTAAAAATTACTGTTAAAATTGTAGGTTAGTTTTGGTGCCCACACTTCTCCAAGTCTATAACCCCGATACTGGTTGGTTGACATATGGTAGGCTGTTTCTTCCCTGTCGTAGCACATTCTGCAACTTGGGTCCCCATTGTATGAGCCTATCTTGTGTAGGTGTCCTCTTAGGTTATTGTGCCCTGTTAGCACTACTTTTAGTTTGTTTTATTTAGCATACTCGTCTTACTACTTTTTGGTAAATGGGACCCCTTCGGTCCGGGTCCCGGGGTATACGATATTGATATTGACATAGGCCTTTTCATCATGTGACAAGCGCAAGCGCAGTCGCCATGTTAAAATAGCGGCAATTCAAAAGTTTCGTACTGTTTTGATCGACAATGGCTGGAAATGCAGTATTATCTCCCCAATTAAATCATTTACTGGAAAAAATCGTTGATGGTGCTTCACCGATTTATAATTCAGTTGAAGCGCAAAATTGTACGCAATTAAAAAGGTAGCTTAAATGTCATGGACGTTTTTAAAAAGGAAAAAGAAGTGAGCTAATTGAGAGGTTAGGCATCATTACTTCTTTACTATACAAAAAGTATCTATAATTTTATTCTAATTAGGTCTACCACATATATACAATTGTTAAATTGATTAAATTGTATTGTATTTAAATGATTACATACTCCATAACAATACAGCTTCTTCGTTCCTTTTCGTGCTGATATCATTATAATAATCGATTAAAAAAAGCTATTTGCTAATTAAGGCACTTTTTTCTTTATTTTCGTATTGCTTTTCTCAATAACTATACTTTCTTTAGTATTTTTTTATTTTAATTATGTGTTTATAGGCCCTTTAACATGCTTGTTTACAAAAAACAGTACGAAAAAAATGGCAGATACTAACGCATGCGCACAAAAAAAAATTGTGATGAAAAGGTCTATTGACCCCTATGAACTTACAGATCGCCTGCAACAAAAAAGAAAAAAAAAGCCCAAAAAACCCAAAAAATCACAAATACTAGTCTACGTCTCGGTGGCAAGTCGGCCACACCGTTGTCAAGACAAAAAATAAAACCAAATTTTAAGAAATTTTTGGTTTAAAACTTGGTTTGAAATTCTGATTTTTTACTTTTTACTGAAGTTTTGTCATAAATGACACTAGGTTATTTGACTGGTGTATGTATAGTATTCAAAAAGACCAGAATGGTGGGTGGTATGGTGTGTTAATTGATTTTAGGTTTACCTGAATTTACTTCAGCATCAGGCATAGGTAACCATGTATTATTTAAATTAACAGATATTGATGCTACACATCTGTCTTTATTTAATTAAATAAATGCACTCTCCTTTATTTTACGTTTTTTTGAACAAGTTTCCTTTGCTAAAATGCTAGAAGCATTCCAGTTTATTATGTGGTTATTAGTTATTATCAAATGCGTGTTGACAGATTTTTGATTCGTGGAATTCTGTGTTTAATGTTCTATGTTCTTTTATGCGTTTGGCTAAAGGTCAGAAAGTTTCACCTATATAAAATTTATTACATTCACAAGAGATCTTATAAATGGCATTTTTTGTGTTTTTTTGTTTATATTGTATGGTTTTGTTTTTGTTATTTGAGATCTAATGGTGTTTTGTGTTCTAAAGATGATGCGAATACTAAATTTATTACCTATTCGTTGAATTTTATTTGATAAGCCAGGAATATATGGTAAAAATAGATTTGTAATAGGTCTATTTTGATTTTGTCTTAAATTTGGTTGTTCACATTTTAGAAAGCATTTGTTTATAAAATCAAGAGGATAAATATTTTGAACTAAAATATCTCTTAAAAATTCTTTTTCATTTTCTTTGTTTTGATCAGAACAAATTATTTTAATTCTATCAAAAAGACTTTCTACAACTCCTTTTTTTTACCATTATTGGGTGATTAGAGATAAAATTTAAGTATCCGCCACCGAAACGTAGACTAGTATTTTTGATTTTTTGGGTTTTAAGGGGGTTTCTTCTTTTTTGTTGCAGGCGATCTGCAAGTTCATAGGGGTCAATAGGGCTGGACAGGATCAGCCCCTATACCCCGGGACCCTGACCAAAGGGGTCCCATTTTCCAAAAAGTAGTAAGGCACAAGACTATAGAACATATTTAGCAGCACTACTGTTATGCGAAGCCATTTCTACTTTATTTGAGTAGTTCTTTCTTCGTTGTATTGGATGAGCCCTTTATGAAGCCTTTTCCATGT
Organism: Listronotus oregonensis; assembly: GCA_019359885.1. NCBI lineage: Eukaryota > Metazoa > Arthropoda > Insecta > Coleoptera > Curculionidae > Listronotus > Listronotus oregonensis. The sequence goes on from JAHBCN010002184.1 coordinate 173,257, forward strand.
CTTATTCTACTGATATTTTCCCAGCATCCCTCATGTTTGTTTTGGATCCATTCCCTGGTTTGCCCTCTAGTTCTGGTCCAAAGTATGGTGTGGATGATTTCTGTTTCGCTAGCTCATTCGCTTTTTCCTTGCCTTCTATTCCCGAATGTCCTGGTATCTACAGGAAAGATACCCTGTTTCCTTCTCCCAGGACTTCCAGTTCTATTTGGCATTCCCATGTCAGCCTGGACGTTACCTTGGGGTTTGCTAGTACTCCTAGTGACGCCTGGCTCTCTGTTATTATGCAGATCCGCTTGTTTTTATAAGCCCTTTTGTTATTTTCTTTTGCACAGTGCAGTAAAGAATATATTTCCATTTGAAATACAGAACTGTGTGTTCCTAGTGGAATGGAGAATTGTGAGTCCCTCATTTCACTGTACACGCCCATTCCAATTCCCTGTTTGGTTTTGAATCCATCTGTATACCAGATGATGTCTCCAACCGTGCTGAGGAGATCGGGTTGTCGCCACTCACTTCGATCTGAAATTTTTACCTCGAAGTTTTTTTGTTATAAATGGGTATTGGGGAATCATCTGGTCTGTTCTCACGTTCAGGATGTCACCAACATGAATTTTTATGTCGTTATGTCCCAAACTAGCGTAGACACCAGTTGGTTTTTGTTGCAGTGGGAAGAAACCCATTCTTGCCTCTTCTATCACTATAAGGTTAAGTAGTGAAAGGTCTAAGAGACACTACATGGCTGTTGTTGGGGATGTTTTAATTGCTCCTGTTACAGCTAAGCAAGCAAGTCTCTGTACCTTGGTCAGTTCTGTAACAGCAGTTCTTTGTCGCATCTTTGTCCACCATACCAGTGACACGTATGTTATCATAGGTCTTACCACCATGGTGTATAACCAATAAACCATGTTTGGTTTAAGGCCCCATGTTTTTCCATGGGCGCGTCTGATTAACATAAGAGTCATCTCTGCTTAATTTTTTATTTTCTGTAGATGTTGGTTCCAGGTAAGTTTAGAGTCTAGGATGACACCCAAATATTTTATCTCTCTCACAATCTTGATTGTTTCACCTCTTAGGTTCAGGGGTCGTAAGCTCTCTAGTTTTTTCTTTTTGGTGAAGGCGACTATGGCTGATTTGAAAGGGCCAATGTTAAGTCCCTCTTTTCTCGTCCATCTGGTAACTACTTTTAGGGCCTATTTAAGTTTGTGGATAATATCTGGTACGTTCGTGGGAATATGAAAACTCCCAGTTCATCCCAGTCAGCTGAGTTGTAGTACCAGAATGTGGGTGTGATGCAATAACCAAGTGTTTCTTATGACCTTAATATTGTTAAAAAGGAAAATAAAATGAATAAAATATTTGGGTTAATTTACTCTGTCGCCTATTTCATTTCTGTTGTAATTTTCATAGCATCTTTTTCTCTGAGAGGGACATCAGCTATTCTGGGAGGAAGGGTGACCACCCCTACCTCATCCTAGCTACACCAATGGAAGATTTTCAGTTTAAGACGAAGATAAAAGTATGAGGGTGGAATGTTCTAACAGAGTTTAGGCCTTTCAATTTTAACAATTTGCAGCAAAAAACACCAGGTTTAATGCACCACAACCTAATAATTTAAAAGTATTTTAGTGCTATAGTATTTATTTAAAACTATCTTCGTGCCATACTAGTATCGTAACAACTTAATATTTAGTAGTACTACTTACAAGAGTACCTATCCATGGCAGTACCACTCATTATATTCTAATCTTCTTGGGGTTTGCAGCAGTATAAACTCCGCTTTCGACGAATTGAGAATGCACGTCCCCACGTTTCCATACGAAAAACGACTGTCCAAGATCGACACTTTGAGACTGGCCATCGCTTACATCGCCCTCCTGCGGGAGGTGTTAACGGCTGATTGTGATCCCCTGACATATGTCGAGAGGTGTTTACGAGGAGAGATAAAGGCTGACAGAGCAAACTGGAATACAAGCGGTAAGTTAATTAATAACTTATCTAGTCCGGGAGGCCACCGCAAAGAAGCTGGCCAATAAGAGATACGCATGAAACATTTTTTTTTATATTACTATGAACTATAGCCAATTCAAAGCCGCACTGTTGCCTCAGCTCAGTCGATTCAAATTACATTTTTTTCCTGAAAAAAATCGTGAAAAATCGGGTTTTTCAATATAACCCGAAAATCATTGATTTTAGGAAAAAAGGTGTATAATCAAAATTAATGGTCTAATAAAACTACGTAATTTCTGTTTAATATTTTTTTGTAACTTTTTAGTTTTTGAGATATTAACGATTTAAATTTAAAATAAAAACGCAAATATCTCAAAAACTAAAAGAGCTACAAAAATGTATTAAACAAAAAATATGATTTTTATAAAGATCTATGAAAAAGGTTATATACACATTTTTAATAAAATAAGCAATAAAGAAGATATTAGTGATTTTTGCCAAAATTTTCGCTAATAATATTTCTTTGGTACAAGCGTCCTATATAATAATGGTCGGTCTAGACACTAATGTAGGCACTGGCTCAACTGGACGACGCCTGTAGAGGGATGTTACAGGGGAACTTTCAATTCTACAGGCAAGAGCGGACTCAGTTGCAGCAAGGTTCGTTTTCAATAAACCCTACACAATCAACATAAGAGGAACAATACCAATAAAGGGCGAGTCTAAAGGAACCATTAGCCTGTACACTGACGGCTCTAAGACCAAGGTGGGCACCAGCGTGCTTCAATCCGAACTGACAGCCATAACCATAGCGGCTTACGAAATTAAAAGCCGCAACATCGCCAACCATACGATCTGTATTTATACAGACAGTAGGCAAGCATGACTAGCCCTGAAAAGACCACGCATTACCTCGGGACTTGTACTAGAATGTCATCAAGCCCTGACTAACATCTCTCTTAATAATGTGGTCAACCTACTCTGGATCAAGGGACATGACATATCTAAAGGTAATCATATAGCTGACTCGCTGGCCAGGGCGGCTGCGGGACGGAAACTAGTTGGTCCCGTCCCCACCACTGGACTGACAACAACAGCGATTAAAGACATTATTAAAGTATACTCCCATCGACTGTTTAAAGGAAAATGGGATGATACTTGGAACTGCAACTTTGCAAAAATAATGCTGAGCTTATCCAGACAAGTCAATAGCGAAAAAAAACCTTATGATGTCCAGAAGGAACCTCCGAACACTAACAGGTGTTCTAACTGGCCACTGCGGGCTTCGAGGACACCTATTTAAAATGGGTCTAACGAACACAGGATTATGTAGAGGCTGTGAACAAGAAGATGAGACCGCGGAACACATTCTTTGCGGTTGTCCCGCCCTCACATTTGAACGGAACTCCATGCTGGGGACGAATTGGCCATTACTGGGAAATTAGGGAGATTCCACAAAAAAGACGTCGTCAACTATTTTAAATCAATAGGTTGGACGACGCAGTGAATCTCCCGCCTATAAAAGAGGAAGCACAAAGGACCTACGGGAGGTCTAGGTGCAGTGGTATATTACCACCCTCTGAACATTCAGATCAGAGATAGAGAATATGCCTGTGAGGTCTTGCCTACGTATTTTTATTCATAGCTACCTAGCTAGCAGGTGTAAACAGGTAAGATAATATAAAAAATGCACCGATGTGTTAACCAATGATAATATATATGAAAATAAAGATTATTTAATAACAAACGCGGTAGTATAGTATTGCCTGCAATAAACCGTTCATGAAATATTATTGCAGAGTTTTAAAGTTTAAAAATCGGAGCAAGTAAAGTGGCGCAAGAGCGAGTTCCGAGTGTCCTTTTCAGTGTACTAATAGAGGACGGAAAATAGCAGCTACGTGCGACGCGTTCGTTGAAAAGGAAACAGTGCACATGCTTTTTTACATAGTTTAAGAGAGATAGTATTTCCCTGTTGTCGTGGTAAATCATTGTAACGACATTTCGTTAAACACGTGCTACGTAGTATTGTTTTGAGAAAAAATATTAAAAAATAACTGACCAGCAACTTGATACAAAGTGTTTTTTGGGTGGTTCAAGTGAATCTGTTATCGAATTTAACGAAGATTTATTTAATAAATGTGCTTTAAAACTGGCTTTTTGCAAAAAGAAATTTTAATTACAATGATGTGCAACTAACCAAACTGGATGTTTTAGGTTATCACTAAATTTTTAACTATAATTTTAAAAATTCATTATAATTTTTCTTTACACCCCGTATAATTTAAATTCATAATTTTTTAATCTGCATTAAAATATATATATATATATATATATATATATATATATATATATATATATATATATATATATATATATATATATATATATATATATATATATATATATATATATATATATATATATATATATATATATATATATATATATATATATATATATATATATTGAAAATTTTTTATTTCTTTAGATTAATAAATAAAATTGTTAATAATTTTTTAATTTTTAAGAAAAAAATAATTATTATAATTTTTTGATGCACCCCGTATATTTGAAATATATGCTAAAATAAACTGAATATCCATATGTATCTATGACCCAATTTTTATTTCTTTATATACGTAAATAAAGTTGCTATAATGATTTAAATAAATTAAAAAAAAGTTATGTTTAATTTTTTTGGGACACCTGGTATAATATTTATAAGTTTTTTCAAAATTGCCCTAAAAATATATATTATTTATCATATTCTTGAATCATTTTATTTAATAATGGAAAAGTTATTATGATTTATATTTTATAGTTTTTCAATATATTTCATTTTTTACTCATACGGTATAGCAATAATATTTTTTTAGAAACTATATATAAATATACAATAACCCCCAAAATACTTTTTTTTCTTTTAATAAATATATATATATATATATATATATATATATATATATATATATATATATATATATATATATATATATATATATATATATATATATATATATATATATATATATATATTATATATATATATATATATATATATATATATATATATATATATATATATATATATAGACCATTTCCCAAATTTTGGTGTAGCTTTTCCCTTTCGTATTCATATACCTGTCTCTCAGCTGGGCCCATGGTTCTCTATTGTTGAGGCCCAATTTGTTCCCAGTTTCCCTTTTTTCATGGTCCCATCTCAGGTGTGGTCTTCTTCTAGTTCTTCTAACACCTCGAGGGTACCATTTTTTAATTTTTGGGGGTTCATCTGTCATATGTTCTTCTTACCAGGTGTCCTGCCCACTGCCAAATTTTAAAAGATTTTATTCGGTGGAAAACTATTACCTGGGTTCTTTGTCGTATCCACTCTATTCTCTTGCGGTCTCTTTTCGTTATTCCCAACATATTGCGTTCCATTGATCGTTGTGCTACCTGAGTTTTCTTGCAATATCTGTTTTAAGTGTCCAGGTCTCACATGCATAGGTCATAAATGGAAGTAAACACTTGGAAAATGCCTTTTAGGAGGAGTGGCATTCTGATTTGAATATAACTGAATTTCTTCCGTATGCACTCCATGCTAACTTGATTTTTCGGTTGATTTCTGGTAGTAGGGATCCTGATTTATGTATTAGGTGGCCCAGGTATATGTAATCTACTATTTCCAGATTTGTGTTATTTATTAGAATGCCCTGCTCGTCTGCCAGTTCGTTTACATTATTTTAGTTTTTGCTAGATTCATTTTTGAGCCCTTTACTTCGTTACTAGCCGCATTCATTTCATTTATTTGTTGTTGTAGTTCTGCAGGTATTGACAATTAGAACTATGTCGTCTGCGAATCTTAGATGGCAAAAGGTATTCTCCATCTATTGCAGGCCTTTGGTGGTCCAGTTCAGTTTACGAAGATTTCCTGTAGTGCTGCCGTGAACGCCTTGTCGTACTCATTTGTTAGTGGGAAATTCAGGAGTTAGTTCCTTGTATGTTAAACTCTGGCTTTAGCTTCATGGTATATATTTGCAAGAGTTTCTATATAAGATTTGTCGATCCCCTGATTTATTAAGGCTTCTATTATTGTTTTTGGGATAAATCGAGTCGAAGGCTTTTTCGAAATCTATGAACGCCGGGAGCTAGTGCCAGTTCATATTCCTTGGTTCGGCTGATGACTTCCTTAGCGTGTGTAAAATGGTCAATGGTGCTGAAGCCACTTCTAAATCCCGCCTGTTCTCGTGGTTGTGCAGCATCTAATATGTTATGCCTTCTATTGTTTAGGATCTTTGTGCATATCTTGTATATTACTGGTAGTAGACTTATTGGTCTGTTATTTCTGATGTCCTCTTTGCTGTTTTTTTTGCGGATTATGTTAGCACAATTCCATATTTGTGGTATGTGTCTTGTTTGTAGGCAGCTGGTGTAAATTTTTGCTAATATTTTTCAAGGGAGGGACATTATAATTGATCATCTTGTACAATATTTCTTATTAACAGACGTAGTTAACTTTTAAATTCAATATATTTTTAACAAAACGGTCACATACATAACAGATATCAACAGTTATCACTTAAAAAAGGTTGGAGATGCATCACTTACCGAAACGTTGTGTATTAATTAACAAATAAAGACAATGGAAGTCCAAGATTTTAGTGTTATTGAGATGGTAACAATGTTTAATTATGCACAATTTGATTGATAATATCTTGCTCCACCATAAAGAAAATCGTCTTTTTTTAATTAAAAAAAAACTTTTATTGACCCTATGTTTTAATTTCAATAAATTAAAACGGACCACCCTGTACACATACAAATAGGGTACTAAGATATTTTCGAAAAGTTTGAAGGAAACAAGGGATGATCAGACGAAAGGGTTAACAGTCCTATAAAATTGACATAGGGAGGACTGAATTTCAAATAATCTTATTGTGTTCTCTAATAGTGAAGCAAATAACTGAGCCAGTGTGCAAAGGGTCGCTGACAATAGGGCTAATGATAAACTTAGAGCTAAAACTTAGTTGAGGAACTACATAAAGGGCATTGTTTCTGTTGAACTTGTAGATATATAAGAGGGTAATTAAATTTATAGGAGGAGTTTAAAACAACGTTCTTTAATACCATAAATGTGTTATTAATATAATTTATTATAATATGGCATAAATATGTGTAGAATTGTGCATATATATATATATATATATATATATATATATATATATATATATATATATATATATATATATATATAAAATATAAAAATTTAATATACATTAATTTTTTTTTTAAAAAAAAAACAAAAATTTGCTACCATTTCAGTTAAATCTAGCGGCGAAATAAATCAAAAATTCAAAACCAAATAAGCTTTTGTAGTGCAAATACCCTTTCATATGACCCTAAGTTTGCTAAAATCGGTCAAAAAAAGGGGAAAAAATTTTGGTTTGTTTAAAAAAACAATTGAACTTCTCCCACCGCTTTATTTTGATAGATAGAACAAAACGTTTTAGACAAAAAATGTAGGGAAATGGTCAGTAAAAATAAAATTTAAAATTTTACCGATATACTTTCATTAGACAAATTTCTATAAAAATACCATTTTTCTACTTGGTGTTGGTTGTCGCCCTCTAGCGGACGTTTGACAAACTCGAAAATATTCCAGCAATTTTTCTTGGCGACTTTTTTCATGATTTTTTTTTCTCAAATCTATACGACCAATATCTTATGAGATATGGCCGCTCGCTACCCTTAACTGATCACCCTGTACTCAATATTCAAAATCAAAGTAAACATTTTTTCCACCATATTAACCTTTAACCGCTTTTTTTCCCACTTAAACGTCTGTGGATTTCGGTTCCAACAACATCTTGGGAAATATCTGGTCGAAAATATCAAATGTCAACAGTTTAAATAAACATACGCACTGCCACGCAAACAAAAAAGCAAACACCGAACACGAAACATTTCAATTACTTTCGTAAACATTTATTATCTTAAAAGTTGGGGAGCAACTCTTGTCACGTGGCTTTCCCTATGGGGTCTAACAAATTGATGATTAAGGTTGAAGGGAGGCTATTAATCTTGGTAGTTTAATAATCTTAATTTGAATATTTATTGTGGGAAACGTGGTAGAAAATATTAAGTGTTAAATTTTAGAAATTTGGATTTCATAAGTATAGAAGACACTTCAAAATAATAATAAACTTATTTTGTTACATTACATTAGCATGTGTAGAAATAGAACATCAGGTGCTAAAACCTGCAACATTTTTTTTCTGTTACCTTGGGACAGTCCACATAAATTTAAAGCGGTGGTGGCTCCTGAGGTGGGCTCTTGGGATCAAAGTACCAAAAAAAATCATAAACTTAGAATATATCAAGTAACCAAATAAGTTTGTGCGGTTTTTGGTAGAAAAATATAAATTTTCATTAAAAAAAAAGACACTGTTTATTCGTCGAAGTAATTACCATCACACTTAATGACCTTTTGTCAACGTGGAACTAATTTTTGTATGCCGATATTGTAGAACTCTCTGGATTTGGAGTAAAAAAATTGGCGGACTGCATTTATTACACCATCTCGAGTTGTTAACTGTCGGTGCCTCATACAGTTGTCAAGAGACAAAAAAAGGTGATAATCACTTGGCGAAATGTCGGGAGAATATGGCGGGTGCGGTAACGTTTCCGAGCCTAGTTCAAAAATGTTTTCTCGGGTCACTCCTGCCTGGCGTTATCCTGCAAGAATATCACTTTTTCGATTGATCAAAAAAGGCTGTTTCTGGATGAGCGCCGCTTATACTTGTTGAAGCTGCTCATAATACAAGTTAGCAGTGATGGTTTGACCCCTTTCCAAAAAATCATAATAGACAATTCCAGGTGCTGTCCACCAAACACACAATAAAATCTTGTTTGGGTGCAAGGAAGCCTTGGGCGTGTGTGGTACCGAATAAGTAGGCGACAACCAATGATACGAACGCTTAGAATTCGAATACAAGATCCTTTTTTCGTCGCAGGTTAATAACCGATTAAGAAATGGTTTATTAGCGTTGCGTAAAATGTTTGCTGAACAAATGGTAAGACGACTAATTTTGTTATCATTTGTCAGTTCATGTGGGACCCATTTGCTTAAATTCCACGTCTTTTCTAGCTGACGAAGATGCAACCGAATAGTTTCAGGACTCACATTGAATATTTCTTGGCACGTTATCCTGGAATTTGGGCCCACAACCTGTCGAAGATCCTCGTTTTTCTCCCGAAGAAAAATTTTTGAACCACTTCTGTGCTCTTCGATCACTAACGGCATCATCTCCAAATGCGGTACATATTTTTCCTACGAGCGTGGGAAAGTCCACTTTTCTGCACGTATTTGAGTGCGCAAGTTGCACTTTTCCCCACGGCGTGCGAAAAATTTAACATTTCTGCACACCGTGCGGAAAGTAAAACTACTCTAAAATCTTACAGGTAAGCAAGATTTATATGTATTTTAGTAATTGTAGGCTATTTCATGCAATATACGAAGCCACTGCAAGTTTTAGTTTATTCTCTTTTTTGTTTGTTACTTCGTAATTTTCAATATTTCAACTAAACCACAAAAAAACATTTTTTTAATTACCCTGTATATAATAATAAATGATTATGATAAGTCAAGCAACAATATGTAATCTTGGGATTTTAACACATGTCAGATTTTTCTTCGTTTCCATATGAACAAGCAATTGCACAAATGAATTTCAATACAAACAAGCATTTTTAATGAAAAGGCGTCAAGTATCTTTTTTTAATAATAAAAATCCGACAAAAATAATTATTTAAAATGAGTAGTTCCGATGAGGAGCTACCAGATTCTATCCTGGATGCAGCAAATACCGTAAGTTTGAATTTATTACCAGCAAAATTTCGTGAAAAATATCAGAATCAATATAGTCATTTCGAAAACTGGTGCTCCAGCAAGGGGACAAAAAGTATTAAAAAGAGTGTTCTTGGCCTATTTTGCGGATTTGCAAAAAACATATAAACCTAATACTTTATGGAGTAAGTACTCTATTTAAAAAGTTCCTAAAGTGAAAAGGAACCTTGATTTAATTCATATTTCAAGCTAACATCACTACTTAAACCCCAAAAACTGGGATACCGCCAAAAAAATCAAAAACTTTCAGCAAGAAGAAGTTTTCAAGATTCATGAAAGAAGCACCTGAAAATTTTACCTTCTAAAAAAAGTTGCTAAAATTTTTTGGGATTACCCGGGCGCTTGTAGGAGAGATGAACTTACAAAAATAATGATTGATGACATACAGGATAATAAAAATTTGATACTGTTGAAAATTCCTCACAGTAAAAATAACACTTCCAGAATCTTTGTAGTGTCCGATGAAACAAATAACGGACTTTATATGCAATTGTACCGTAAGTATGCAAATTTGCGAAAACCCCATACCCCACACAGACGTTTTTTTGTCCAGTATAAACAAGGAGCATGCAGTACGCAATTGTGGGAATAAATTCAATAGTAAAGTGCCTTCAGAAATTGCTGCATACCTAAAATTAAAAAACCAGAAGAGTACACTGGACACAGTTTTCGTCGATCCTCTGCGACTATGTTAGCGGATTCTGGAGAAGGAATTACCAATGTCAAGCATTGGGCTGGAAATCAACGGCTTAGCTGAGAGCTACATTGATAATCCACAAATCAAAAAAAAGGATATATGTCGAATGAAATATTAACCATGAACAACTCCCCTCCTGAGCTAAGTCAACCTTCATCAAGCCGTACAATAAGCGCTTCCATAAGCCACCCGCTAATAGATAATAACTGTTCTTTTGTTGTAAATGTTATCAAAAAAATAATTCCCTTTAAATAAATATTTTGTAGTAGTTCTTTCAGTTAAACATAATTTAAAAATAATCATTGCTTTAATATTGTATTATCTGACGTCGTAGGAAAAATTTTGTTCCTAACGCTTGCGCAAAGTGACTTTTCCGCAAATTGACGCTTGGCTTTGCGGGGGACTTTGTTAGAAAATAAATATTTCGCGCCTCCGCTGCAGCTTTTTTACCAGTTTGTACTGATACAGTAAACAACTTCGAATTACTGTTTTATTGGTCCCATTTTTTTTTATTAAAACTGGGGAAAGTAACAATTTTTTGCAACTTTTTATGTGTGTAAGAAAAGAAGGATTCATACTAAAGTGACAGCAGGTAAGAAACAATCTTTTAATATTAATATTAAGGGCTCTAACTTTCACAAGACTTTTTTTACTATTTCCAACAATATTTTCAATATAACCAAGAAAAAAAAACTTATCGATTTTTTCGAAACAGCCCAGTATATCTATATCTATAAAAAAACTTGAAAGGGTTCTTGTTACATTTTTTTATATTCAAAATTTCCCCTATTTTTCCGGACACCCTGTATACTGCTATGTTCTTAATTTATCGAAATTGTTTTTTTTTGGTTTATATTAATTATCCTGTGCTTTTACCATCATATTTATGTTATTTTAAATTAAAAGTCAATAAGAAATTTTCTTTATGCACTAACTGGTTTTAAAGTAAATTTGCTGAAAAGTCAATAATACTTTCTTTCAATTTGTTATTCTCTTTCGTGCCCACAGAATTTACTCAAATTTCTAAGGTACGTAAAAATGTTTCCAAAGTAATTGGAATGTTTCCTGTTTGTGCGCTAAACACTTTTAAATTTTTGTGCAAAGACATATGTTTATATAAAACATCAAAGTCTGTATTTTCGATAAAGAATATTTAGAATAAGTTTAAAAAATTAACTTGTTTCATTTTGTAAAAAGATTTTTAATATGCTTCTAATAATTTATTTATTTTGTCTGAAAATTATTTATCCGACAAGATACAGGATGTTATAAAATACTTTAATTTAAATAATTAAATTGTAAGTAAAAAAACAAAAAATACACTGTCTAGAGATACCCGTGACCACGAGCTTCTTGACAGTGTTGACACATGCTTTATTATACAGAGACTCGGCGGTTATTTTAAAAATAGGCTTTTTTAAATAAAAGCATTTAATGTAAAAAAAAATGGGTCTTTTCAATATTCCCATTTTTGTCATATATAATTGGGAAAATAAAAAACCGCTTTTTCTACCCACAACTAACCATGACCGACTAGAACTTAGCACTTGTGAATTTTCTAAATTTTTCCTACAAAAATTATTAACAAAAATTTTTTTATTTTTGATATAGTAGAAGTTTTTTATATATATATATATATATATATATATATATATTTTATATATATATATATATATATATATATATATATATATATATATATATATATATATATATATATATATATATATATATTTTAAGTTAATTTTAGATTTTTTTTGGTTTTTTTTTTTACGTTGTTAAAATTTTGTTTATATCGTCTACAAATAATTTAGGCAAATTCAAAAGTCCCAACTTCTGGGCTGTCTTTTTTGAAAAACGGCTTTTTTTTTATTATTTTTTAAAACGTAAAAAAGCGAGGACGTATTAAAAAAAACCCCAAATTATTACATTAAAATGTAATTTTATAGCCGAGTTCCGGCAAAAAAAAACGTTTTATGTTCAACTTTGTCAAGAAGCTCGTGATCACGGGTTTTTCTCAGACACGGTAAAAAAATCACACCCCCCCCCTGAACGTCATCTGCTAGCTCCCTTTAAATTTCAATGTTTTTTATTTTGACAGTAAAAAATTAATATATTTTTTAAATTTGTTTTCCCAATTAAATGTATTTTTTCAAAAAAAAAAAAAAATTTTTTAAAAAAAAATGGAGTGTGTTTCTACCACCTAAAGGTAAAAATTTCACACCGAAAAAAAAAACAAGAACAAACATTCGTTCTTGTTCACCTTTTTTTGCCCCCTTTTTTGTTTATTGTTCACTCTTGTTTAACCCGTTGGTAAAGGTATGGATGACGACAAACAAATTTATTTCTCTTTAGGTATGTTTCACACCAAAAAAAAAAAACAAAAACAAACATTTGTTCTTGTTCCCTTTTTTTTTATGTGTTTTTTTTTATTGTTCCCTTTTTTTGTCTACATAGTGCAACCAACTTTTGTTTACTCTTGTTCGCTAATTAGAATAGTTATGGATGACCCAAAAAAAAAAAATTCTCTTTGGTGTACCGACGTCCACTGGAACGGGGTAAACAAAAAAAGAAACAAACGTTTGTTCGCCGTTTTAACTTCACTGAAGAAAAACGTTTGTTTCGATGTTGTTTTTTTTTTGGGGTATACAAATTTTGTACCAAAAGTCTACTCGAAAACGTATGAACAAGAACAAACAAAGTTTGTTGCATTTTCACTGTCTACACTAAAGAAAAACATTTGTTGATGATGTTTGATCTTTTTTGTTTTTTCGGTGTGTACATACCTTAAAAAGTCCCCTTTTTTAAAAAATTAAAAGCATTTAAATTAAAATTTTATATCGGTGTGTCTTTTTGTCTACCCCTTTAATATATTAAAATACAAATTTTCATCCATAACAATAAAAATGCATAATTCTAAAGAGACAATGGTGTGAATGCACATTTTTGGGGAAAAAAACGTCACGAAACAGAAAAAACAAAAATTTTATTGTTACGACAATCCAAAAAAAAGGGGAAAAAAAAGAAACAGCTAGAATTTAAAAGGAGCAAAACATGTTCGCCTTTCTTTTTATCCCAAGTAACTTTGAGGCAAAAACGTACATATCTGTTGCTTTTTAAAAAAATAGTGCAGTCGAAATTGTTTGTTTCGCGGGATAAAAAAAAACTCTGTCTGGGTAGCGATACAAATTTTTGGGTGGCCCAGATATAAAGTCAGTTTTAAGAAATAAAAATAAAAAAAACTATTGTTATATACTACAGGGTTAGGCATTTTTAACAATCTGCTACAAGATTAAAAAAAAATTTTTTTTAAAAAAATATGATAAATAACAAAATTATAATGTGCAATTTCTATTTTAAAAATAACATTCTTTAAATGACTTCCTCGATTATCAACATACATTTTTGTAATCTATATACAGGGTGCCACAGATTCGAGTGCATGCATGGGGATCTCGGAAACCGTAAGATATACGAAGTCGGTTAAATTATTGCGGGGCGTATTTAGGTGCAAAACAAAACCTTTTAGATAGTTGTAAAATTTCAGTACTGCCCGGGGAAAATTCCCGGAAAAAAAAGTTATTCAAAAAGATATGGGGAAAAAAAAAGGCACTTTTTTAAGACCACTTTTTAAGCTCTACAAAATAGCGTTGAGATATTTTCCGTAAGACGTTTTGTTTTTTGTTTTAAAAGATCATCAAAATTTATTTTTTTTTAAAAACGGCTCTTAATTGTTTGTGCATTTTTTGGAGCAGTTATGATCCCAATTTAAAAAAATGTATAACATTTAAAATTTTTTTGTTAAATAAACATATTTTCCCTAAGAGACAATGAGTTAGACAAGGGGAAAGCCCTCATTATATTAAATATAAATATTAAGCGTTATACATTTTGGAAAAAGGGGTAAAAAAGGGGTTTAAAAAAAAATTTAAAAAAAAAACCCCGGTCAGTATTTAAAAAAAAAGATGATGATGATTTAAAAACAAAAAGTCATTTAAAAACTTTCAACACCCGTTTTTTTAGAACTTAAAAATGGCCACAAAGTGTTTTTTTTTTTTCCATATTAAAAAAACGTCGAAAAAAAAAAAAACGAAATCGACAAATTTTGGTTTTTCCCCGGGTATCTCGGAAGTACTCCCGGGAAATTTTGAAACTTTCTTAAATTTGGGCAAGTTCCAAATTTTAACTTTGCCATAATTTAAAATTGACCCTTCGGTTTCCCAAACGCCATTCCCTCTTTGTATCTATAATTTTCCTTTTATAACTCGTTCCAAAATTTCTGCTCCAACATTATTTATTTCTAGGTTTTTATAGTTTATTTTTATTTCTGGGGTATGGGAAAATTAAAAAAAAAAATTATTTGGGTTTTTTTAAAAATAAAATATTTATATATTATTTTTAAAAAAATACTTTTTTAGAGATTTTATGGAAACTAGTCTGCTCCCCTATAATAGTAAAAAAATATGAAAAAAAATATAAAAAAAGGGTTTTAAATTTTTTATAAAATTGAATTGTTTTTAAATACTATAATAAAATAATAATTTTTTTGAAATTATATAAAAATAAAAAAAATTATTTCTTTTTATACATATTTTTAAATATTAAAGGGTACCTAAAGTGTACCTTTACCAGTAACTATTAAAAAAAAAAAAAATCATATCAGAAGTCAATGTCAGTTAATAAAACACAATTTTTTTTGTTTCTTATCTGTTTTAAGTAGTATATTCAAATAATTTATGTCTACACCCTCCCTGATAACCAAAACCCTTTTAAAAAAAAATATATATCTTATAACCCTTGCCAATGTTTTTTAAGTAAGTATATTTTCTATTTTTTTATAATTTCATAAAAAAATTTTTTTTTTATAATTTCTTAAAACAATTCAATTTTATAAAAAAATTTAAAACCTTTTTAAAATCTTTTCATATTTTTGTTACTATTATAGCGGGAGCCCCTAGCTCTCCATAATAATCTCTAAAAAATATAATTTTTAAAAAAATATATAAAAATCTTTATTCTGGGAAAAGCCAAATAATTTTTCTTTTAAGTTGATATTCCCAGAAATCCCAAAAAAAACTATAAAAACCTAATTTTGGCTAAAAGTTTTATTTACTTTTTTTTACATATTTTTTTAAAAATTAAAGGAAACCCACGTGTACCTTTACCAGTAACTATTAAAAAAAAAAAAAAAAGTCAAAAACAAAGTCAATGTCAGTTAACAAAACACAATTTTTAGTTTCTTTTCTGTTTTAGGTAATATAATCAAATAATTTATGTGCTACATCCGTCCGTCAATAACCAATAAATTTGAAATAACATATGTATCTTATAACGGGTTGAATTTTTTCAAGTAAGTTTATTTTCCTTTTTTATATAATTTCATAAAAATAATTATTTTATTATAAAACAAAACAAATAAATTTTTATAAAAAATTAAAACCCTTTTTTTATGTCTTTTCATGTTTTTTGTTACTATTATTGCAAAAAACAGACAAAACTCCCCATAATAATAATAAAAAAAAGGAAAATTTTTTTTAAAATAAAATAATATAAAAAACCCTTTAAAATTCTGGAAAAAGCCAAATAATTTTTTTTTTAAGTTGATTTTTAGAAATCAAAATAAATATAAAAACCTAGATTTTGGCTAAAAGTTTTATTTACTTTTTATACATTTTTTTAAATATTAAAATTCCCCGTGTACCCTTTACCAGTAAAAAAAAAAAAAAAAAGTCATGTCAAAGTTGTAAAGTTAATAAAACACAATTTTTTTTTTCTTATCTTTTAAGTAATATAATCAAATAATTTATGTGCTACCCCCCGTCCGTCGATAAAACCAATAAGTTTGAAATAGCATATTTTCTTATAACGCGTTGAAATGTTTTCAAGTAAGTATATTTTCTATTTTTATATATTTCATAAAATTATTATTTTATTAAAATTTACTTAAAACAATTAAATTTTATAAGAATTACCCTTTTATAATCTTTTCATATTTTTTTACTATTATGGGGGGGGAAACCCAACTCTCCCAAATAATCTCAAAAAAAGTAAAATTTTTTAAAAAATAATATATAAATATCTTTATTCTGGAGAAAACCAAAAATTTTTTTCTTTTAATTATTTATTTTTTTTAAAAATTTAATTTTCTTAGATGGTAAAAGGGACGTTTTTTAAAAAACCTTTTTAAAATTTATCTACAGAATGCAATACAAAGTAGATTGTCAACTTCTGTTAACTTGTTTCAACGTGAATTTTAAGTGGGTGGAAATGCAAATCAAAATGCAGAATTCTTCCCCCAAAGCAAGTGACTGTCTTGATGCTAATCGGTTTGGACTTTTTTCTACAGCTTGTCTTACTAGTTTAATATTTTCAGGTGTTCTGTTTCAACCCAACCTTACAAAAAATTTTATGCAATATTCCCCAAAATATCAAAAACTCACCCCACCTCATTCTCTCACACCTAAACCAAAAACTAAATTATTCTTCCCGTTTTACGACAATAATTAGTTTATTTATCGGAAATTACATTTCAAATATTTTCAAACAGGAATGTGCCAATAAAACTGTCAACAACAAAATAAAATTTCCTTGCTAAAAACCCCTTTTAAACGAAAGCTATTTTTTCAAAATTGGTTAACCCAAAAAAATTTTTTTAAATGTACATTTTCCCCCTCCTCCCTATTTTGACAGATTGGGGGAAAAGGCCTAAAAAAAAAATTTCCTAATTTTACATAGTTTAGAAAACTTTGACATAAGTTAATATGGTATATTTTTAAATAATCTTGTTTTAAATTTTTGTTCTTTACCCCTCAGCTGGAATTGAAACTTGAAAATAATTTTCAGCATTTTCTGGAGGCATAAAATTGCAAAAGGGATATCAAAAAAAAAAAAAAAAAAAAAAAAAAAAAAAAAAAAAAAAAAAAAAAAAAAAAAAAAAGGGGAAAAAAATTTTTATATTTAATATATATATATATATATATATATATATATATTTTTATATATATATATTTTTTATATATATTTTTTAATATATATATATATATATATATATATATATATAAAAAAAAAAAAACAGTTTTCCACGGAAAAGGTGTTGAAAGAAAAACTTTTATTTTTTTTTTTCCCCCAAAAAAACTCTCTTGAAAAAAATTTGCTCTTTTTAAAGTAAGATTGGGATAAAAAAAAAATTTTAACAAAAAATTTTTAAAATTTCGGGGGGTTGGTTTCGGGAAAGGAAAAATTAAAAAAATTTAAAAATGATACAAGAGAAAGTGCATTTATTTGAGAAGTTTGGGGAAAAAAGTACTAGGAAAAGTTGTTCAAAATTAAAAAGGGCAGTCTCTAATACAATTTTTCGAAAAAATGGGCCTATTTTTCTTATTTGTGATTAAATTTCTTTATAAATTAACAAATTTCCCAAATTTTTGTACTAGTAGGCGTTATAGTGAAAGCTTTATTGATATTTCCCTTTTATAATTCTTCCGTAGTATTTCAGCTTAAAATGCTTACTTTACACAAAAAATTTATTTGGGTAATGCTATGGAAAAGGTAAAAAAAATTTTATGTCAGTTATTCGGGAATTTAATGAAAAATTCCCCAATGTTCCCCGTTTCTAGACTAAAAATTTTTGAAGTTTTTAAGCACTGGCTCATTGTTGCGAATCCTAAAAAAAAAGAGATACGATGAAAATGATGCAAGCTTTTTGTTGGTATTACATTCAGTAGAGGAACACCCGACATTATCATTAAGAAAAAGGCTAAAAATCTCAATTTGTTAAAAAGTCGCATATTCAGGGATATTAAAACAAAAAAGTCTCACAAGCCAGTTTTAATCATGTTTTGGAAATCGGCGATGAGGCAAAAGTTTGGATTTCTGTTTTGGGTTGGCAGTATGGAAAGAGATTTTCATAAGAAAATAATGTTTTCTGATGAATCAATTTTTTCGACCAATGGTGTTGTGGCTTCGCAACATGCACGATTTGGAGTGACTCTAATCCGCATTTTCGAATACCACGGAGGCGTCAGTACTGTGTCAAAGTAAATTTGGGGGATTTCTTATTAGGGAATAATAGGGCCATTCTTCTTTGACCTACTTGTAATGCAATAGTTACATAGCTATGTTAGGGAAATTTTCTCGGCGGGGAATTAGAAATCTTCCATTAGACTCCGTTGTTCTTTATTTCCCAAAAAGATGGATGCCCAACATTAGGGGCAACGGGTTGCAATGGTTAGACCTTACGTTTTCCCAAACCCCTGGATTGGGAGACAAGGGCCAGTCAGTGGCCTCCAAAACAGATTTAACTATAATGGATTTTTCTTATGGGGGCCCATTAAAAAAAATTGTTTATCTACACCTCAATAAATGCCACTACATCAATTAAAGGATGCGATTAGAATGCCTTTTCAATATCTTTAAAGAGGGTTTAAAAAGTTTTGATCAATTATTTGTTCGTTTAGAGGGATGTAACAGGGGGGGGAGTGTGTTTGGTAAATAAACTTACAACTTTTCATTGTTATATTGGAATTAGTTAATTAATATTTAAAAAAATAAACTTACAACTTGTGCATTGTTAATTTTGAATTAGTTTTGATATTAAAATAAAATATACTTACAACTTGTGTATGGTTAATTTGGAAATTTGTTAATTATAATAAATCAAATTTTTTCCCCAAAAAAATAAAAATACCGATTTTTTTAAAATTGGTATTAAGACAACCTTTTTTCTTTTGAACAACTTTCTGGTAACAATTTTCATATCTTTCAAATAAAGAACTTTACTCTTGCCATTTAAAGTTTTTCAATTTTTTGAACACCCTATAAAATATGTTTAAAAGTTTCTTCCCTCTTACTCAAAAGGGGAGCAAAATTTTTACCACAAGAGCTTTTTTTTTAAAAAAAAAAAAACTTTTCCCCTTTTTCCCTGGACAAAACCGTATGTCCACGAAAAAAGGTTAATGGGAAAATTTTATTTTAATTTTATCAAAAAATTTAAAAAAACTTTTCTTCTTAGGTAGATTGGGATAGAAACATTTCAAATTTTATAGGCGGGATTCAGAAAATTGAAAACTTTTTGGGTTTAAAAAAAGTGGTTTTGAAAAGAATTAAAAAATAGGAAAGTTGTTCAAAATAAGGAAGTTCCCAATCCAATTTTTAGAAAAAGGTACTTTTTTTTAATCTTGATGAAAATTATTTTAAAAATTTAATTTACTAATTCCAAATTTTAATATTGTTCAGTAGGCGTTGATAGTGCAAGCTTTATTGACATTTTTTTTTTAAAAATTTTTTACCCCGTATCGTAGCAAATGCTTACACAGCAAAAAATTTGATAAAATTGATATTAAAATTTTAAAATTTAAAATTAAAATAAAAATTTTTCAAATAAATAAAAAATAAACCCATTTTTTAAAAAATTTGGATTAAAACCCCCTTAATTTTGAACAACTCTTCTAGTGACTTATTTTCCCTATCTCTCGAATAAAAACATTTTCCCCTTGTAAAATTTTAAGTTTTCTTTTTGAAAACCCCGTATAAAATATTTAAAAGTTTTTTCCCCAAACTTACTTTGAAGAAGCAAAAAAAAAAAAAAAAAAAAAAAAAAAAAAAAAATTTTTTTTTTTTTTTTTTTTTTTTTTTTTTTTTTTCAAAAAGTAGCTTTTTTCAAAAAATAAAAAAGTTTATTCCTCTTCCCCCTTTTCCTTTAACAATGATAAAAATATATATATATATATATATATATATATATATATATATATATATATATATATATATATATATATATATATATATTTATATATATATATATAATTTAAAATTTTATATATATTATATATATATTTAAAAGACCTCTCTTTTTAATTAAATTCCCCCTATTTTCTTTTCTTCCCCCAAAAATCAATTAATTGTTTTAGGATATTATAAATCCACGTGACAAGGCCTCATTCCCAAATTTCAAGGGAAAAAAATTTTTTTAGTAATTAAAATATGGCATAGTGTGTTTTTTAGTTGGTATTTATTTGAGTTTCCATGTTTATTAATCATCGTCATTTGATACCCCCTTTTCCCCGGGTATTTTCCGGGATATTTTAGTGGTTATGTTACCAAAATTTTGTTTAAATGAATGGAGTAGATAAAAAATTTTTCGTGTTACCTGGATATTTAATAAATAAAACAGTTCTACAAAAACGGATAAATCTTTTTGGTTCCTAAATTAAAAAAATTTTTTTTTGGTGTTAGTCGCGACAGGCGTGGCAAAAATATCCCTTATGTAAAGGGCCCGTCCACAAGTCAAAAAACCCTTGGGATGAACTCTTTTATCTTCTCTCTTCCCTGATCCCCTCGAACTCCCCCCCTTTTTCTCTAACAAAAATTTACTGTTAACGGGCCGGGGCTAGTACCTACGATCTTATATTTTTCATTTTAGTTTTTCAGAAATTAGTA
>JAHBCN010002185.1:0-32500 GCA_019359885.1 Listronotus oregonensis
CTGAGATTTAAAAGCAACTTTAATATTGTGTTTGGATAGAGGTTGGCTATTTTTTCTGATAGGGTGCCGCAATGATAAGGATACATATTTTTGGTTATTTTCTTGATCTTTAATTTTGGATAGATTAATTGAAAGGTTAAGCGTTTTTGTTTTTTGGTTATTAATTTCTTTTATGGTTTGTTTGGAGAATTTATTTGATTGTGAAATTTTCAATGGTACAAAGTTCTTTCTGTAGCTCTTTCTTCAAGAGAGGCAAAGGAGTGCTCTATGTATCATTGAATTGTTGCAGGGTTTATGTTGAATAGGGTGGAGGGAGTCATTGGGGATAGTAATACCTGTAAATGTTGGTTTTCATAAAAAACCTTTATAAAGCACTGATTTAATTTAAAAAAACGGGATATGGTTAGATTAAGAAATTTATTTCATTTTGTCTTTTTTTCTAAAGTGAATTGAATTTTTGGGTGAACACCGTTAATATAATGTAAGAAATTTGAAGTTTCTGTTTGTATTTTTTAAAGCATGCGAGAACATCGTCAACATATCTGTACCAAAAGTGAATATGGTTTTTGTAGATCTGAACTAAAATTTTATTTTCATATCTGACATGAAAATATCTGCCAAAAGGGGCTAAGAGGCGAACCCATTGGTAGGCCTGTGTGTTGTAAGTAGAACTTATTATTAAACTGGAAATACGTCTGTGACAAACATGTTTCAAAAGAGGATAGAATTTCGGTAGCAATTATAGGATTAATATTGGATTTTCATCAGAATTTCATCAATAAGTACTAAGCATTCGTTTGTTGGTATATTAGAAAACATGCTTTTTATGTCAAAGGAAACTAATATTGAATTATCAGGAATTTTTTTGTTAAGTTTTTGAACAAGAGTTATCTAAGCTATTTTTTGGTTTAAAATTGGTTAGTTGTTTAAATCAATGTTCCAAGCGTCACTGGGGGCACTAGTAAACCCCAAGGTGGGGTCCAAACTGACATGGCAATGCCATAAAGAACTTGAAGTCCTGAGAGAACGCAATAGAGTAACTTTCTTGTGGGTACAAGGACATTCGGGGATAGAAGGAAACAAAAAGCGGATGAACTACGAGACAGGGATCATCCACACCATACTTTGACCAGAACCCCCCTTGGAGGACCAAACCCAGCACAAGGGGAAAACAAGGTAATGAATTCGAAACAAACACGAGGAAAACTGGGAAAACCTCAGTAGAATTAGACAAGGAAAAAGCTTCATAAATGCGCCCATCCAAAGGAACGTAGAAAGAACTACTCAGACAAAGGGGGAAAAGACTTTCAAATAATAGGGCTCTAACAGGGCAATAACCTAGAGGGACACCGCACAAGATAGGTTCAATAAGGGGACCCAATTTGGAATGTGCAACGAGGGGGAAGAAACAAAAGCCAATAACCTTAATGAACAAAAAAAGGGCATTATTTGGGTAACCGAAAATGAGCCCACAGGAATATATCAACCAACCAGTCTCGGGATTATACAGACTTGTAGAAGGAACAAGACTAACGGAAGGATTGGCATAAAAGATAATGGGAGATTAGGCACCTGGGAAAAAGCCCAAGAGGCTGCTCTGCCTCCGGTACTAAATCAAGACTGCTCCCAGGGAAGAAGAAGAAAAAGAAGACAAGCGCTACTATACTATTTTGTTGTACCTTTTATTTTGAAAACAAAACGTAAGAAATGTATGAATTTATATGGTTTTAAATATCAAGGACAGTTTAGCAGAGTAGGTCTGCGATAAAATACCAAATGGTTAGATATGTCCGATTAGTTTAGGACCAAATTTAAATAAAACTTAATCCTACCTGACTTACACGATCATATTTCCTTTTTTGTCTAGCCGATGTCAATTTTATTTATTGCTGAATTTGAAAAAAGCATCCGTCTTATAAATCACCAATGGTTTTTTTAGCAAAAATATCCCACAAGGATATCCGCAGATATCTATTTTCTAAGGTTTTTTTTTTTTCTAGGTGTCATCTTAATGGTTTGGTTAATTCCAAAAAAATATGCCATATGACAAGCGACTGGTATTTTTTCTTTTGCTATGCTAATTTTACGAAAATTAAGCAGTGTTGTCAATAAGATTTTGTTACCGTTTTTTATTCAAAAATGGATCAGGCTGGGTAATCGCAAATAATTATGGTCAAGGCATAATATATTTAGAGACAGTTATTTTGAACAGACTTTTTATTTTTATAAAATAAACTAAAATAGCCCTTATTTATATTTTTTATTCGCTTAATCCAAAAATAATGATTAAAAATAATTGAACATCAAAATATCTGTTACCCTTTAGCGGTAGTATCATAGAGACAACTAAAACATCATGATTTAAAATTGTTTATATTGTTTCGGTCAAGTTTCTTACAAGTATATAATTTTTTAATGTTAATTTGTAAAAACTATAAAAAAAATTAACAAATAAAAAAATCATAAATAAAAATTAATACCTTTAAATTTTATTTGAGGGGCTAACATTCAAGCCGTGATTTGTAAAAAAATTGAAAATTATTTTAACAAAAATACCTGCCATTAAATATATCAAAAAAAACTTGATTTGTCCCTGATTTCATTTTAAAACATGGTCCTATTTTAAATAATTTTTAATCCAAATTTTATACAATTATTAAAAATAAATTTAACTAAATATTAGCCATAAAATATTACTTATAATAAAAAACTCATTTTACTCATTTTAATATTTATGTGACAAATCATGTTTTAAATGTTAGCTCCTCTTGGATTTTTATAATTGAAAATGTCTTTCCTTTCAGTTAAACTATTTTCTCAATAATTAAGTTTAATATTTTTAAACACTTACTGGTTTATCAAAAATAGACATTTTATAAGATTACTTTATGCAGGGTCAAAAGCAAATAAACTTTTATTATATGTGACCAAATTTTATTATTGTAAATATTTTCAAAACTAAGGAGTTTTAGTAGGTTGCGTTAAGTCTTATATTAGATCCAAACGACGACCAATCGCGTACAAGACTTGAGTCAACGCCGTAAGAACTGCAGTTAAAAGAGCAGAACAGCAGATGCTCTTAGAAGATCACATTAATAAGCCGCAACACGGAGTATTTTACCGAAACATGGAAAAACTCAATCTATCTTGAAACCTCACGTTTGGGTTTTTAAAATCTGCTGAGCTCAAGTCTGAGTCCGAGGGTTTCCTACTAGCATGCCAGGATGGGGTGATAAACACATTGGTATACCGAGGTAGTTTCTAACATTCCTGCTTGTCAAGCCAGTCGACAGCAACCCGAACTTTATTATCACCTCAGACATTATTATGGCATCGATGAAATAGCAATTCTGCCATTTGCTCCCTGCGATATCGAGGCAGTAGTGGAAAATAACAACTGTCGCATATATTGGAATTGTGCATTCCCAACTACGCATCAAATTTGCGCCAATAAACCTGATATCGTTCTTCCTTAATAAAAGGGATAACTCTATGTATGTGATTGAGTTCTCCGCCTCAGCGGAAACTAACATCGATATAAAGGAACCGGAGAAACGAGGCAAATATTAGGATCTTCTTGGCGAACTTCGGAGGCTCTATCCGAAGTATAACGTGCGATTGGTTGTCCTGATTGTCGGCGTTTTGGGGGTCATACACGAAAATGTTTTGGGAGAGCTAAAGTATATTCCCGCATGTCAACATTCACCTGAACAACTGGTGATAAAAAATAAAGAAATCGGTTGTCCTTGGGTCCTTTCGTTTACTCGGGCAAATGAATATGGCCAAAGATCACTGACCAAGCGGACGCGAGGAGTGGTCTTCGATACGGATGGCCTTCCGCATAACGTCCTATGGGGTCGGAGCCATAGGGTACGTCATGTACATAACAATACTTCCTTATTTTAAATTACATACTTTCACACATACATAAAATAAAATGACATCAAAAAACATTAATAAAAAAATCTATATGATGGGACTTTACTGGTTACACTGGATATTTAGTGTTGCAGATATGTTCCATATTGTTTTTATAAATTCATTTATTAAAACCATCCTTTGGAATACTTGTAAACTTGCAAGAAAGGACCATGTTTGTTAAGTAGAATTATTCATTTTAAGAAACTTGGACAGGATCACTGTTAGAATACGCGTAATGGCGGTATTTGTTCCTTGTCATATAACTATCTCCTAAAAAAATATTGTTATTTATTTTAATACGTTACAGATTAAGGATTTCTTAAAAGTAAATGTTTTTCTCTGTGAGTACTCCCTAAGAGAATAAGTTTTTATTTTTGTTTAGGATTTGGTACTTTTTGTCTTTCAAATTTATGGTTTTGGTTTCTTAGTTTTTATTTTAATTTATTCAAAATAAAAAAAAATTTTATTAGAATTGAGTGGTACCTTTATCTATAGTCGTATGTAGGTGTACGGTATATTAATTTATTTTTTAAAATCTTTCGTTTTGTTCTTTTTCTTCTTTTAAATTTATTTTCTAGAATAAGTTTTATTATGTAAATGGCCTAGCGTGTTGTACCATTGTTTGTTTTGTGCTTTTTATGCATTACTTTTTTATAATTTTGTTTTTTTTTCATATTTATTTGGGGACATCTATACGGATATAATAATATTAGTCCCAACGAACTCAAGGACTAGAATTAACGCAACACCAGTTTTTAGGCAGGGTGTTTGGTATAGTGATCTGTTTGTTTTTGTTTTGGAAAAACTTAAACAAATTGCCAGATCTCAAAAACCAAAATCAGGAAATTACCTTGAAAATGTAATTAAATTATTTAAAAATATTGGTTTTTGTGTTAATATAGGCAACATCGATTTAAATATAAACATTTATTAATATGACAGTTCCAAGCGCCGGCAACAAGGTTATTTTGGACAGCTGCTGCATTCGTTTAATAAAAAATGGTAGTAAATCAGGTGTTGTACGGCACTTCAATGTCATTTTATCTCTTTCTAGTAGGTTGTATTATTCAATAACACGTTTTGTAAACTGATTTGATCAACACCAACCGAATTAAGCATCTAAACTAAATGTCATATCTGTCTGTCACTTCATATAATAAACAAAAATAGTTTTCCGACTTTAAAAATATTTTTTTTTAAATAAAGAATAATCGATTTATCAAAATGTAATTTATGGTGCAATGCCATAAACATTGAAAAAGTTATTATTTCCGGAGCTATGTTATTCAGTGTCTTTAATTAATGTTGCCGGTGCAGTGTGTTTACAAGAACTATCCCTCCTTGCCCCCCTGAATATATTAATGCCAAACAAGGTTTGTTTACTTTATTTCTATCCAAAAATTCGTTAATTAGTCCTATATTTATTATAAAACAAATTAAAAAAAAAACAATTATTTTAACGGATATATTTTATTAGTTTGTAGTTAGATTCGACAAAGATTTCCTTGTAAACACAGCATGTCAACACTTTAAATTACTGTTCAAATCGGCTTTTTTGCTTAGGCATAAGATTGCATTGATTATTATCAATCTTCTAAAAAAAACAAATAAATGAATTGTGACATCGTCTGAATTCAAGACTTGTGTTTATCTTCTTGTAACAGCTTTTACAAAAAAGATTTGAGATAAACTAATTATGACATAGAGCTAGGTCAAAAAGGAAGCGGCTCCTAATTTGATTTATCCGAAGTGACCGATTGCATGATGGCGGTGACAAATGGCGTCCCTCAAGTCTAGTAGCCTTGCAACACTTTCTAATGGTCGCCGCGCCGACCGGACGATGGTAACGGTAACGAGCCGTCAAACACAGAAACTGATGCAGTAAGTGGCGTGCTGGGAAGACTTCCACCAGTGGTCGAAAGGAAACACATTTAACTATAACTCTTGTTATTTATGGTAATTAACTTATAAGGCAGGAAATTAACACACATCGCTTTTCCGGAGCAACAACGATGTGAGTGCAATTTTTTAAAGTTTTGTGTTAAATGCGTTCGGAAGTCAGAAGGTTCAGATGTCATAGGTATAGTACATTGATTGACCGCTGGGAGGCAGATGCATCCTTTCGAAATGTATATTTTCGATCACATTTTGGAAAGAATATCTGCCAATGAAACATTTGGATTTTATTTTTACAACGACGTAAGTGCAAATTTTGACAAAATAAAGCAAGGTTTTTGTGCAATCTCGGTGGACCATCGACGCAAGGGATAGTTGTGTCATTAGTCGTCTAGAAAATTTGCTATCGCCTGCTACCAAAATCAGCTTCAACTGCCAGAAAAATAGACACGGCGAACAAATAAAATTGTTAGTTATTAACATGATTTGATATGAAAAGGACAGTGATACTTTCTTTTACAAAACCAGCTGCAAACAGGTGGATTGAAATCAGGCCAACACTTAAACCATATCCAGTAGACGTTTGACTGGCACAAGAAAACTCCAAGAGATTATAAAAAACCTGCAAACACTTCAAAAATTTCGATTTCTGAAAATAAAGAAAAGATACCTACAAAGTTTATTATCAAATAATCAAATATTACGAACTATTTTTTATTGACTAGTTTGGAATTGTAAATGTTTCTGTAATTTTTTAAAGTGGTTAAAGAAAAAAATATTTTTCCATTTTGATCAGTTTGTTTTTACTAACATCAATAAAATTATATAAAACATTGTGTAAGTTTTCCTCTTATTAGGTTTACCTACTAACCCAAACCCATTCAGAAGTTATGCTAAAAATATTGGAAAACAATAACACAACTGGAAGGTTGTGTAAGATATCATCTGTTTTGTTGAAATCACAGAACAATACGCTTTATGTGGTCCAAGCTGCATGTCATAGCCTACTGAAGCCTATTTGAATAAATGCCTATTTGGCGCCATTTTAAAGGCAAATCCTCCCAATTTTAAAATAATATCAAATAAGAAAGTAATTAGCTGTTACATGTTTGCTAGGTCACGTGGTATATTCTGTATGTATCCCAACTTAGCCTTGCTTTAAATAATATCCTACACCTGAGGAGTACCGTCTCCACATTTAAAAGAATACTTGATCCGATTCAAAAAAATAGTTGTTTGCCCTATTAATGACTCCACTTTTAAAAAATGTTTTCCCCTCTTTCTCATCGACAAACTGTTAAACTTGTTTTAATAAGTATTTATATTTCCTCCTCTAGCAGCTTCCAGTAGAGCAACACGGAACGCGATTGTCATGCATTCTTGCACCTGGAGACGCTTTGAACTTTTCACTTTGTTTATTTTTTTATCCCTAGTGTTTCTAGACTGTGGAACCAGCTAACTACAGAGGTTTTTCTTTTTCCTCCAGACCGTTAAATCTTTAGGTCACGTGGTAATAAACTGCCTTTTATTTCATTTAAGACATGAGTATGTTAGCCCTTGGGCATTAAGCCTTCTTGGAAAATGCCAAGATTTAAAAAAGGTTAAGGGTAAAAAGTAAGTTTTGGTTAGAAAAGAACTTTAAAATTTAATGCCATTCGAGCAAAATAGAAATTTATATTTTATGCTATTGATAAAATTACCCTGTGGAGTAATTTTACTTAAATATGTTTTAGAAAAACTGTACCAAGTAAATCGTAAGAAATATTTCACTTTAGAGGTATGTAACTTGCGCAAAAGACATTGAAAACGTTGTTTTTTTAAACTTTTTTTGTTAGTGTAGTTTATTTATAAAAACTGCAAATAACAATTTTTATTTAAAAAATTAAAAAAAAAATAAGATTCCAAAAAAAACGTATTAACCCTCCTCGCATTTTTAATAAAACTGGATTTATTTTTTAAAAAATAAGATAATGTGTTAATTCATTTTACCCCAAAAACGTAAACATTACATGTAACTAAAAATATATTTGATTCTTTCTCCTTAACTTTCCTCACCTTTTTTTTACAACCCCTGTAAATCGAAACACAAAGTTAGCCTATTTAGTTGTAAGAAAAATATTTTTGTAAAAGATCTTATAACATATTAATCTTACTCTTTTCACTGCCTTCCCCAAAAACGATATCACACAAAAACATTAAATCATTTACTCTCCTTAAGTATTACACGTATACCAAATTAAGATAACCTTCTAATACAATTGGGGAGTTAGGGCACTAAAAGCATAGGTTTTAAATGAAACTATTGTACAAGCCACTTCGACCGAAAAATGGAAATAAGATATAATTTCTTTCGTAATTTTAAAACCCTAAAACGTGAAGATCTGCAAAAAGCTTGGGGTGCGATTACAATAATTTCTTCATAGCCAAAAAAAAATAATTTGGCTTTTGAAGAAAAATGCACTTAAAGCGGTATTACATCGCGAAACATCCTCGCGCATCAAATCTCGCCTTGCATAAGCCTTCCTAGACCCCTGGGTCACGATGCGCAAGGACAATGCTGGGCGAGGCAAGACTCAATCGTTTTTTAGTTCGCATCAAAGGTGTTTCGTTCTGCTACCTCGCGCTGTATAGACTGGTTTCGATAAAACAAGAGCAATTAATTTATTTGAAAAACATAAAAACTAATACCGTGCATTTAACATTACTTTTTTTACTATAAAACATAGCTGGCACTATATTTGGCACAAAACATGTATAGCTAAATGACATAATGGTCAGGTTCACCTGGATTTAAAAGCAAATCGCCAATAAACTATTAACCTACCCGATGTCACCATTGGCGAAAATTTACTCGCCGAGTTCTAATCATCCTAATACATCGTCAAGTCCAGAAAAATAGTAACATTTATTTTTTCCCACTTACGGCAAGTTGTCCAGGCCAGTGTTTCTTTCCTTTAAGTGCCTAAATCGTTAAGAAAAAGGTCAATTAAAAAACCATAAATCAGATTATAAAAATACTATAACTAACTTTTATTTTTTACAGTCTCTACTCGAGTTAACATATCGTAAAAAAAACTGTTAGGTTAAATTTATTACGTTATTCTGTATAATTTATTATAGTTAACGAAGTTATTTTTTATGAAGTTTTAAAGAAACCATGTACCTACAAGGTGATGTAAAAGTGTGTTGTTAAAACAATAAGTATAAGGTTTTTCCGTATATTTTCGAGCACTACCAGAGCTTTTATTTTAAGAGTAAAAAAAAACTTTAAATTACCAAGTATTCTTACTGAACCTCTGGAATTTGTCATCAGATAAAACAAAAGAGCATCCGACATGTGTTTAAAAATATCAGGTTTGGTTTCTTCAAATGGAATACCTGTATATTAGTATTTCTTTGGCTTCCATACTCTACCCCAATTTCAAAAATATATTGTAGGTTTCTTTCTACCGTTAAACCAGTATTGTCAGTAGACCTAGGAGATGTTATTATTTTAAAGGGTGTTATGGGCGAAAATCCCAGAAAATGAATAAACAGTGCCATGTTGAGGCAAAAATTTGGTATGGTTAGTTGGTTAGCTGACTAAAAAGAAGAGACATAAGTAGTATTGTAGTTCTTCACAAACTCTTTAATGGTGTCAATGACCATTTGTCTTTGCTGGAGGCAATAGGTATTATTTGCAATACCTAGACTGTCATGTAGACAGAGTTTGCTAATTTTTTGGCCGTCGCACAGGTAAAACACCTTAAATATGTCGCCTTTATTTAAAATGTGTTCCTTGATAAGCACATTTTCACCATTATAAATAAATAAATAATATTTTTCGCCTGTTCTTTCCCTGGTTTTAAAAGCAGGGACTAAAAGATTGCTGTTTTATCCAGTTATTGGTGGATAGAGCCATTTCATTATTCTTCTTTCAAATTTAATCGGAAGACTATCCTCTTTTATTTTCGAACTCCTTATCCTGTACGGTCCCAAAATGGTAAGGTCATGGGTAGTTGATCGGTAACTAATACAATAATCTTAATACATTGCGATGACAGTCCTAAAGTAAACAATTTTGTTTTAACAGTGTTGTTTAACGTTCAGGGTTTTTTTTTTGAATAAATATCTGTAAGTATTAAACGTATTTTTAAAATTCTTGAGTTTGACAAATAAGCACCTGTGACCTGTGGCAGCCAGGTTTTTCCAGGTGAAACTATCCTTACAGTATCATGCAGTTTTTAGACAATTGCAGCAGAACCGCAGGAAATAAACCCAGCAACCCCTAATCACCGAATTCCTCGTAAAAATCTCTATCTATTGATATAAAAATATCGGGGTATTTCATTAAAAATACGTCACCGTGCTGAAACTCTTGTTTTTTAAATTTTTTCTGATGATTATTATTCACGGAAAAATAACAAAGGTTTTCAAAAAGTACAGAGAGGTTCAAAAATAAAGCCCTGTTTAACCCTGAATAACCCTGTACCACATTGCTTTTTGCTAGATAAGCGTAGTTAGGTTTATAGTTAGAATTCACTAGCCTTAGTAGCGTCTGTCAAGCGAGAACTGTGTTTACATTTTAATTGTTTTAGGTAGAAAAATGCTGAATTGCATACATATAATAAACCAAAACATGAATATAGTTTTTTACCACATAACTTTGAATTTGGATATTTCTTTTTGAATACGAATGTCAAGAAATCTAGACCAGAGGATGACCTTGCTTTTAAAAATATATCGCAGCGCAGAGTAATATTTCCGCTCTAAAATCATTTGGTCTATTTAAAATCCATCTGCATTTTTTTAGTAATTTTATGATGCCACTATAATCAACGAAATTATTAAACGAATAACTATAAATTTTACTAACTTCTCAATTTTTTTGAAATATCATTATTAAGTAAATTAAACTTATTTTGTTTGCCTTAACACTATCAGCTCGACTAATAGCCGCTATCGACTGGTTGGCCACCCCTGCTCTATACCCTGGGACCAGAATGGACCGAAATGGTCCTTGTAAAATTGGTAGCGAGTTTTAAACAAGAACTGTATAGTACATAAATCCGCAATATAGAACATATCTAGAATTCAAAACCGGCGCTACAATTATTTGTCAATAGACATTAACAACAAACGTTAGATAGAGTGTTTGTAAAAAAGTAATTTTACCTAACTATAAATATTAAAGAACTTTACATCTTGTATAAAACTCAACAGTTATATTTTTAATTAAACAGATTTATGTAGTCGGTCTCGCTAGAGAAACTTTTATTTTTCTCCTGACTGACATAAAATTTAGAATTTATGTATATTACCGTACTGCTCTAAAACTTGATGTTCAATGGTCTGAGTAATGTGTTTTTCACACCAAAATTACGATTATTTTAAACATATTATGAATACTTGTTCAACTAAATTTTATAATCTCGGCAACAAGATCATAAAGAAAAGTATAGGTGTCATACAGAGCTGTATATACAGGGTGTTTGCTAAACAATGGTGCAACCTATTGCAATAAAACAAAATATTTTTACTTACCTGCGTTTTTATTCTCTCAACAAAACAATAAAATTACGTAACAAAAAAAAATACACTTAAGTAGTCAATTAATAACAATTTATTTTTTAAACGTTGTAGAGTCGAACAAAATTACGGTAGCCCGTAAATTTAAAAAAAAAATAACAAAATAGTACATTAATGGGTGACCTCCAGTGAGTAAACACCGTGTCCTGTTGGGTGTGATAAGGAATCCACGAAACTGTAGGTCCCGTCTGAATGACATTACCTAGACCAAACAAAATAAGATACTTGCAGTAGCTATTTATCCTATGGCCAGAGGTTAATGGGGGTAGTTCACAGGTAGTATAGTAAAAATGCAATATCAGCATGTTTCGGTACTTGGACGATGCCAACGAAACTAGGAAAAAAAGGGTTAAACATCCAAGAACCCTGCACCATCGATTCCTAGTATTTCGAGGACTGTCATAAAGATACAATAATCTAGATAGCTTATAATGATTTTAAGTAAATATTTTTTATTATACTGGGTTTTTAGGTATATAATGTGAGTTTGACCCAACTTTAAAAGTATACACTAAGCAACCTGTTCTGGACAAACAGGGAGCAAGTGGGTTAAATGTTATTATTTTATGTAATTTCAATAACTTTTTTTTCTTTATATAATCGAAATGAGCTAACTTTATAAATGATTCGGAATCCAGATTTAGAGAGTTAACAAGAAATACATTCGCTCTCTGCGCTTTGTCCACCGTTTTAGGCAAATATCATCATCTTAAAAAGTAAGGGTTATTTCCCAAGTAACCATATTTTTTCATCACATTGGCAACACTCTCTAATCACGAGGTAACCATGGTAACTCTATATACTTTAAAAAAACAATGGATCACATTGATGCCATTTACCAAAAACTTTCTAAATGCTACTTAAGTCAAAAACCTTAATATCTTGGCAAACAATTACAACACATACCAAACAATTTGCATTAATTTAAAACGTGATTAATTTTAAAATCTCTCACTCCTTCGGACTAAGAGGGAATACATTCGCCCTAAGACAGTCCCTAAAGATGAAACAAACTTTCCAAATTACCAATCATACCTTTAAAATAAATTACTTTTTATACACTCAATATAACGTTTGTTCATATTTTATTAATTGTTGCAAAAATATACATATCTTAGAATATATAAAGATTTTTAGATATAATTATTAAAGGGTTTTTTAAATTTAAAGTTTTTTTAATATAATTATTTTTTGACTCACACAGTTTAGTCATTGTAATGATTTTTAGTAACCATATATAATTATACATTAATCCTATAAATAGTTTCTCCAATTGCAATAACAAACGTCTATATATTTTATTTACATTTTATTTTCATTTGGTATATATATATATATATATATATATATATATATATATATATATATATATATATATATATATATATATTATTATATTATAAAATTAATTTACAAAAACTTTTTTTAATAAGCTATAATCAATTTTCATCTATTATATATCCTTTTTTATATTTTTTGTTCTAAATATCGTAAATAAGAAAATATTTATACCATTTTTAATTTTTAACTATAATTTTGCCCAAAAATGGGTGTATCACATAAACATTAAAAATCAATTTAAAATTTAAAGCTGGGGAAGGGATAAAAAAGCATATTTAACAAAACATAATTTCTACCACAGTAAACATCCTGTATATTAGATCCACAAAAGCACTAAAACCCCCTTGTTTTAGCATTAAATTTTTTAATTTAAAAAAATCCCGTCTTTATTATGAATATCCAACTTTTTGGTGATTAACTTCTTAAACTCACATAATATCTATAATTAAAAAAAAAATTAAATATTCATGTTTGCCAAAACACATATAAAAATCCAGTATAAAACAACATTTTAAATGTACAACTTTGGTATACCCTGCATGATGTATTAAAAAGTCCAACATATTTACCCTTTTGCACTTCAATTTCAAAAACTCATATCTCCGAAAGCATTTACTCTAGCGACTTGAATTTTTAGTATGTTTTAGTGCAAACACTAGACATTATGCCCTAATTATTTTAGAATTTTAGCTTAAATAGTTTTTTCGTAACAAAAAATAATGTGTAAAAATTTCCGTTTTTTTCGAAAAAAATCGAAAATTTTCAAGCTTTATAAAACATTCTGTAGAAATAGTACGATCAAGTTTTATATCTCTATTCAAGGAACTCCTTGCAAGGAATACGGTGACATATTCATTTTCTCGATTTAAGGTCACATTTTCAAGAAAAACATTAAAAACATACCAAAATGTGACAAAAACGTGACATGATTTTTATTTTTAAAAATTTCTCCTAGATAACGGCATTTTTTAAACAGAGGATCATTTGGCACTTTGTGTCGTAAAGTTGCCCTTTCATATCCTACCGACCGCAAGTCGATAAGGGGTACCGTTTTTGAGCTAGAGGTGCCCAAAGTTGGTCAATTGTTTGGTAAAAAAATTTCGATTAAATTTTTTCTATTTATCGGATCGCGCCCCAAATCAATAGGGTTCTGAACGGGACAAATATCGACGTGTGTGCAAAATTTTGTTTCGATAAAATATAACCCTGGACAGATAATGGATGACGCTCACCTCGATTTTTGAAAACCCACATTTTTGCCAAATCCTGTATTTACCTATTTTCTATTGTTTTCAAATTTTTTTGACATGTGCCTCATTAAGTTCCCCAATTTTCCTGAAAATTTCAACTTTTCATCTCTTACCGATCTTTTACTATGAATTTTTTCCAAAAAAGTGCACTTTGGGGGAACCTACCGACCTACAACATCCCTGTCCCATAAGTACATTCGCGTTGCGAATGTAAAATAAGAATAAGGCTATACAGGGTAATTCAATTTTGATCCTCACCATTAGGATTTCGGAAATATAGAAGATAAGTTGTTAAATTGAAGCAAAGTTGCGTTGTAATTAACACTATGCCGTTTAGGAAATTTTAAAATTCCGGGATTTTCGGAGATATCTGAATAGAACCGCAATTTTGGAATATCGTTTTTTTCTGGCTCCATTTCAAAACACATTTTAAAATAAATTGCATATTTAGATTACACTACATTTTTCCGTGCTATTTGATAATGTTTTCAGATTTTACATCCGACGTTTCGTCACTCGACCTTTATCAACAGTTTTACTTTTACGTAGGTAAATAGTGCTCCTTATTCTCTTTTCAACAATGTATCACATGTTATAACGTAAAAGCTGGTAACCTTATTAATTTCTAAAAAATAAACTGCTTATTTAAACTTAATTCCAGCGTTTTTTTTGTTTTTGTAAACAGAAAATGTCATAGTCATTACAGATTTTAAGTAGAAATTATTTATTCAAATAAAGGAAATCGAGATATAATATTAAACTTTATTACACATTTAATGGAAATTGTACAGAAAAATAGTGAATGTTGGATACATATTTAAAATGAAGAGGGCGCTTTTTACTAGCATGAATAAAAATACTTGTAAAGGGTATTTAAAATGATGACCTTTACTTTGGGTACATAGATGCTTGCTTCCAATTGAACTGTTAACAACCCTAGAAATATCTTTTCTTCTAAGTGTTCTAAATTAAGCCATGATAGATCTGAAAGTTCTTCTTTAGAAGCATGTTTTCTTTATTTTAGAGAGCTCCACAAAAACGTATTTAAAGCTGTAAGGTCAGAGTACCTTGCCAGCCACCTAATAGGCCCCACATAACCTTCCTACCTATGAGGAAATATATGATTTAAATATTCTTAGATTGCTCTAGTATCGTGTGCCGGGGTCCGCGATGTTGGAAACAAAATTCGTTTTAATTTGCAAGGGGTGAATTATTGAGATATTCCTTAAATTAAGTTTCTAAAAAGTGAAGGAATATTTCTATGCGTTTGTTGCTTTTTCGGATACACAATATTATTTTTAAATGCATTTGCGCTGCTTTTGTACAGTTTCTATTAAATTTGAAGTATTGGTTTCTGGTTTAGCAAATGTTATTGTTCTGTATTCGAAAAACTTATTTCTTTACAAAACCTGTACAGGCAAATCTCTTTTGACAAGTACTGACATTCTCTTTTTAGAAAACAGAAAAAAATCGCCGGAATAAAACCTAACAAAAAAATGGTAATTTTTTAAAAGTTAATAGGGTTACCAGCTTTTAAGGTATAACATCTTATACATTATTAAAATCAGAATAGGCAACACTATTTACCTAGGTAAAAATTCAATATGGCGCCCATTTTTTTTGCCAAATTACATTTTTAGTTAGATCACCTATAATATTTATCTTATCAAAAATGTTTATATAACTTTTTATATAGACAATTTAAAAAGATCTTTTTTTGTATTATGAAATTTTTTGTATCTCTTATAGTTTATATAGTCCTAGTCCAAACATCCCGTGGTAGCAGGTTTTTGCCGGTAAATGTACAGTGACGGAAATAAAATTTCGTACACTTAGGTTAACATTTTATGTCAATTTTGAATATTTTGGTAAACTTGGCTTTTTACCTTTTTCTCACCTTAATTAATATTCAATAAAATACATGACTCCAAAATAAATATAGTTTATTTTATTCAAATATTAAAGAACAAACACTGGCTTAATATTTTAAAGCGGCACCATTTTTTCCACTAATAAGTTTAAACATGTGGGCATTGATGCAATCAGTATTTGTGCAGGGTTAACATTGTAATTATTCCAGGTTTCTTCAATTTTATTCCACAAATCATCACTGTTTTGTGGATGGAAATCATTGTTCTTGTTAATTTCCTTTACGATATATCCCCAAACGTTTTCGATTGGATTGATATCAGGGCTTCTTGAGGGCCAAGGTAACAATGAAATGTTATTTTCCAGTAGCCAATCCGAAACTCTCCTTGCTGTATGGACGGGGCAGTTGTCATGCTGGTATATAAAATTTTCTTGTTCAAACATATTGTTTACCGATGGCAACATAACATTTTGGATTATGTGTATATAAGCTTGACTATTAAATCTTTCTCGAATACGGTGGCATATGCCTAGCCCTCTGAAAGACATATACCCCCATACATTAACAAAAATCTTTCACTTGTTTTAACATGTTGGGTATATCTTTCTTTTGTACCGTGTATTTTGCGGCCTATACACTCTAATCTGCCCGCTATAATAAGATTGAAAAATCTTCTCATCGGTAAATACTACCCTTTCCCAAAAATCCATACCTTGCGGTAAATATTCAGTGCAAACCCCATTCTTTGCTCTTTATTCATATCGGTCAAAATGGCTTTTTAGCAGCTACACTGCTTCTCAATTCCGAATCTTTCCTAATACGATTTCTTGCCGTTCTTACTGTCCCAGGAAAATTAGTTTGGTTGTGTGCTTCTCCAGCTGTCTGAAATGGATTGTTTTGCAAAAAATCTATCAGATCATTATCTTAATTTTCGTTTGAAATTTTTCTTCTACCCTTCCACCCTTCTCTCCAATGATCCTGTATTTTCCCATTTAGTTCTTAGGCTTCGAGTAGTGCTTCTTGGTTTCCCAACTTGCTGAGCTATTCTTCCCAGAGAAACACCTTCTTCGAATAGAGTAATTACTCTCGCCTTCTCTAGTTCATTCATTTTCCAAAATTAAAAAAAGTAAAATAACATAATTTTGAAATGTGTGACAGATAACAATTTGTCAAGTAGGTATATTTCCAGGTGATCCAGGTACGCAAAAGCCAACATCACACTGGGAAAAATTAGGTGTACGAGATTTTAATTCCGTCACTGTACCTTGACGATTTTTTGAGTTTTTCTCGATTTTTTGCTGTTTGACCCCCAATTTTGACTTTAGATTCGTATTTAGTCGATAAAAAAATACGCCAGAAAATCTTAGTCTGACACCCAGCACATTCAACTTTTTTTGTGGACCCGTGTTATTACATTACTGAATAAATGTTTTTTTAAACGTTATTATAATTAAAATTGATTTTGTGTATTTAAGGTATTTTCTGGGGTACGTATTTTGTATATTTTAAAATGTTTTATTTTTACAAAATTTACTATATTAGGAAGTGGCTCTTATATTTTTTACACTATCACACAATGTCCACATAACATAAATACGAACGTTTAGTTCGTATTTAGTACTATAAAATAGCGATTTTCATATAGGCTATATAGTTATTAATATATTATAATATAACCATATCGGCCTTTAATTATTATTTTATTACTTCATACATACATAATTTTAATATGCGTGTATTTACGTTAGTAAGCCATATGGTTAATTGCATACCCATCGCACGCATCGGAACATTTTTAGTTGAAAAAAATGTTTCAATAGGCTTATTCTAACTGATCATCAGGTAGACAGCAGCAACATTGCAAACATCTAGGTGAATCATTTTTGTATAACCAAACAGGTTACAGGAATTAATTCCGTAACAGTAAAGCGAATGCAATAAATGTTCTTGTTTCCCATATAAGAACTTACCACGAGACTTTCTCCGTCTGAAACAATGCAAATGTACAGTTCTAATTCATGTGCAAATTGTTTCTAATTATATTTACTAGCTTGTTGCATGCAAAGATAAAAGAAAATGTGCATAACAAAACCATAACCATATAATGGTCTTTATATGGGTATGGCTGTTGCATGGGTATAAATATTTAAATAATGTGGAACATAAAGGTTAGTAAAATTCTTAAATTACTTATACCTATTATAAATAATGCTCTTGAACTTTTTATATTATGTGTATTAGATACGAGGGATTTTTTAAACGTTTTTCAAGGAAACAGCACAGAACTTCAAAAATGTATTTCTCTATCTAACGTTATTATCTACACTTAGTCCAGCATTTTTTCAGTTCTATTTCATTAAAAAAATATTTTCTTTTGTTTTAAAAATGCGGCTTTCAGTTAAATTATCTGCGGAAAATTTGCGGCCGTTGAGGTGTTTTTTAGATGTTTAAACAAAAAGAAGTGACATGGTGCTAAATCAGGGCTGTAGGTTAAATGCGATAATTTGGTAATGCCCTAACCTGCGATAATTGATTAAACAGGACGAGCAGTCGGTACAGTAAAAGCTCTTTATTCGCGGGGTATATGTTCCGTAAATATGCCGCGAATACAGAAACCGTAATTATGGAATAGTAATTTATATGGGATTATAGGAGATACGTTATAAGTGAAAAAAAAAAAAACAAAAAAAAAAATGATTTAAAAGGGAAGTTTTTGCCCAAAAATGATTAATTATTACCTTTGGGTTTTTGCTTAGGCAATGGTTTAATGCAGGGGTCTCCAAACTGGGCCCCAAAAGGGGCTACCCCCGCCCGGGGGACAGATTTTCCCCCGGCCCGCGGAGATTTTAGATACTTGAAAACCCTTTTTTAGAGAAAAAAAAAATTTTTTTTATAGCGAATTAAATTTAGTTTACTGAAGTATTTTTAATTTTATGTTAAAAAATTATTAATATGAATCTACATTGATATGGTCATCAATTTCCCCTAACTCCGCTAACTCATAACATTCTTGTAGGCTTATTGTTATTGTTTTTGTGGGGAAGTTGGATAAAGAAACACATAATTTAATGAGTAAAGACATGTTTTAAATGCAGAAAATTTAACTTAGTATATAATAACTAACAAATTATTGGGGAAACAATCCAACTAACATTTTATACATTTTAAATAATCACATAACTTAAACAAACGTAATGACAAAGAAATACTAATGAGATTTATGTAATTGAGATTTTCCACTGACAATAGTTTGTAGTTGTGGTCCCCAAATTTTTCTTGAACCCCCAAATTTTAAAAGAGATTTAAGATGCTCATCAGTTAATTTGATCTGTAAATATTTTTTGTGTACTTCATTTTGGAGAAGGTTTTTCACACAAATAAGTAGTATCAAAAAAAAAAAACAGACCACGAGCAAATTTATGCAAATTATCAAATTGTGTCAGTGGAAGACTCTTATAAAAAATTCCAAAAAGATGAGTTTTGATATTTGTTCTTAATTATATCACTGCATTGTAGATCAATCATTTCCATTTGAAGTTCCGGGGGGAGGGGGTTTAATGTCAGTATCAAAAGAATTCTGAAAATTAATTTGATTCGCAATGGCATCAAAGTTCGAGAAACGGGGCAAAATTTTCTTCAAAGCACTCAAAGTTTCGAGCAAAGATAGGAAACCAGTCTCAGTAGTGTGGCTGAATATTTCACATGTTTTTTTAAAATTTAAAAACATTTCTTTTTAGTTTTTATTGGAAAAAATCTCCCCAAATTTTTCCGGAATGAGGGGATTAGTGTAAAATCGGGAAAATGCTGTTTTCTCCTTAATTAAATTCAAATTGTTCACATGTTTTGTCAAATCAAATAGAAAAATAAATTCCACAGCCATGCGTTTTTTTAAATTTTGTAAAAAAGGGGAATGTTTTTTTTTCAAAAAAATTTTTATCACTGCTCGAAAAATTTAAAAAAAAGCTGAAGGACTTTCCCACAACTAAGCCAGCGTACAGCAGTATGATAAGGTAAGTCACTTTTTTTCCCAAATTCCCCAAAAAATTGTCGGGGTTTTCGGTGATTCAGCCCAAAAAAACTAATAAAAAATTTAAAGTTGATATGACTGGTTTCAGAACGTCAGACATATCCAAACATTTTCCCCAAAAAACCCGTTGATTAATGATACAATGTAAGAATTTTAAGGTTTTGAACCACCGTCATTTTACAAACCCTTTGGAAAAAAAGCGACCACCCCTTTTCTTTCCCATCATGTTTTTTCCAACAGTTTTTAAAACATTTCAAGTTTTTCCATCGAAGGTTCTTTTGATTAATGGTCATTTCAACTCCTTTAAAAAAAACTCCCCCAGACCCATGAATACTATACATATCAAGAAGTTCTTCGTGCACTTCATAGCTTTTATCTACTCCCGAATATAAATCAACACCTGAGGGGGATCTGAAAATCCGTTGACTCATCCAAGGCCAAAAAAAAAACCCTCAAAATGTCCATTTTTTTCGAACAGTTGAGATGATATATTTTCAGCGATGTTTTCCCCCCCTTGAGCCATAGTGTTTGACATACTGACAGTTTTTAAAAAATTTTTTTCGGGGGACATTTCTTCGGCTACTGCAATTATGCATTTTTTGGGGTCATTTCTCCATCGGGGGAATGGTTTTCCACGTTTTGCAATTTAAAAAACCACAAAAACTGGCCCCCAAATTGCAGCCTCTTGTTCAGTTTTGAGTTTTGTAAATGAAGATTGCTGCGATTTCAATCCCCTGAAAAATTTTTTTTTAATTTTTTTGTCCGCAAACTTCCTGTATATTTTGAGTAATTTTGAAAATGTTTTGTTTCATAATGACGTTTAATGTTATATTCTTTTAGAACGGCTATGCTTTCATTGCAAATCAAACATAGCGCCTTGTTACTGGATTTCCCAATTTTTGAAATATTGAATGTTCTTAAATTTTTTGCATTCACTATAAATTTTTTGCTTTTTTTCCCCTACTACAAATTTTACACAAAAGAAAAAAAATTCAAATAAAAAACCCGTTATAAAGATGTCTTAAATTTTAAAAAGCACAAACACGTTTTAAGGAGGTATGCAATATTTTATTTAAAAAACAGTGTCATAGGAACTGACTTGTGGTTGCGCCACACCCTTTCCCCTTAAAAATTCCAATTACTGCCATCTAAAGGAGTGGAAGACACCAGAACTTTCGAACCAACGAGATTATTCTGTATGTGCTATTAGCGCCATCTGTTAGCGATAGAAGGTACTACCTATTTCCGCTTTCCACCAGATGTCGTGTCACGTTACTCCTTATGGCTCGTACTCTACGACTAACCCCAGAAATTAGAGATAATGACGGGAAAAAAATTAAAATATGAATTTTTGCCGTTTTGCGGATTTAGT
Organism: Listronotus oregonensis; assembly: GCA_019359885.1. Classification (NCBI taxonomy): domain Eukaryota; kingdom Metazoa; phylum Arthropoda; class Insecta; order Coleoptera; family Curculionidae; genus Listronotus; species Listronotus oregonensis. The sequence goes on from JAHBCN010002185.1 coordinate 21,246, forward strand.
CCGATTTGCACCCTTTTTTTAAAGTTGTGTACTTTTTCGGATTTTTTTTTATCAGTGGACTTTTTTCACTTCTTACCACCGGCAACAATGATAATAGGGTTTTTGGCCCCGGAACTTACTGGGAAATTCAGTAGGGAAGGCGGGAAAAATTTGGGGGGCCCCCCGGTTTAATGAATTTTGTAATTTTTTTTTGCTTAGCAGTTTTTAAAAGCTCCTTTAATTTAGACTGATATTTAAAGGAAAAAATTTTTGAATTTCCCCTTTTAAAAATTCGTGCCATAGAGGATCAATTTCATAAAGAAATCAAAGCTTATTTCCCCTTCTTAAAACCCTTTACTAAGATTTTTTTAATTAAATGTCATGTTTCCGTGCTTTTAAAGCGTCTTCTTCAATGGCTTTAATTTAGCTTTTTCCCCAAATGGGTTTCAGTCCAATCTTGATCATGCGATTCAAGAAAAATTTTGAAAAAATTTTTGAGTTGACGACTCGTTTACAAAGGATATACGATTTGATACCTACATATTTGAATCCTTTTTATCAATGTGGTTGTACCAATGTACCAATTAGATCCGTAAACAAAGAAATCTTCAGCCGTGAAAATAGGAATTGGGTCGCATTTTTTTTAATCCGCGAACAGCGGAAACGCAAATGAAGAAAGCGCGAATAAGTAGCTTTGGCTGTACTTGATAAATTCACTCGTTTTGTTTGGTTTTTTTTTTGTCTTTATAAAATTTTTTAAAAACAGAAACCTTTTTTCATGTAGCCAATAAGCAAAACGCTTTTGTAGCCAAAAAAAATGTCCACTATCAACTTTTCGAAAAAGAAGGGGGAGGTGGAGTGCCCTTATAAAACCACTGCATCAACTCCTGTTTCGTAAAAGGATTTTCATAGTACAATCACTTTTTATCGTATGCAGTTATTTTTTTATTTTTCTGTTTTGATAAAAAAGTCGGGGCCCCGACATTTTTCTTCCCTAAATCTTCGTATACAACCCTAAATATCCTACTTTAAGACACTTTAGCTTTCTTTTTAGCACTGAGATTTTCTTTCGTCGATCAGACATGAGCAAATTTTTTACAAATGGTCAAAAAATCAACCGATTTTTTTGATCTCGGGTCGTACTGAACGGAGTCTTCATATAAAAAAAATTTTAATGAATTTTGAATATTCATTTAAACCAAAAACCAAGTACTATTTTTTTACCTAAAAAATTGCAAACGTAATTGGGGAAAAACCATGGTTGTTATTTTAATAAGGTTTTAAAAAAATGGAAATTTGTCTAGAAATAACAAAATTTAAAAGGAGGGGGTTTGGCCCCAAAAATTTCTTTTTTTAAATCCATCATAAAGGGGAAAAAGAAACTAACCTCATTTCATTTTTCAAAAAAAAAATTTTTGTTTTTTACACAAATTTTAAAAATAAAAATTTTTTTTTTTTTTATATTTTTTTTTTTTTCATTTAATTGTTTAAAACACTTTCAAACGTGCAAATGTAAAAAAATATATACAAAGGCCCCCCTCAAAGGGGATACTTTAGCAATTTAAAAAAAAGGGTGTAAAAAAAAAAAAATTTTTAAAAAAGGTTTTTTTTAAAATTGTGTTTTTAGTGTAAAAACAAGAATTGAAAAAAAGAAGGGGGGAATATAGTGAAATGGGTTTTTGTTTCAAGTTTGATGATGAATATCTCGAAAACGAAACGTTTCCGAAAAAAGGTTAGTTTCGTGATCACCCAAAAAAACCCCCGTATAAAAAAGGAAAAAAACCGGAGTTGGGCCATTTTTAAAAAAACCCCAAAATAATTTTGCGATTATTAAAATGTCCAAAAAGGGAAAAAAATACCCCCCCAAGATTTTTATAGAGTTGCTAAAGCGGGGCATGGGGTTTGAAAAAAGGGTAGGCCGATTTACGAGAAAATTTTCCATTTTGAGGCCTGTGAAAAAATTGCGGACCGGGGACAAACCGTTTTGATTTTTTTTTCAAGATTTGTCAGGTTTTTAAATTCCCTTTGGACAAAGTTTTCAATGTTAGGTAAATAATTAATAGTTCATAAGAAGTAATAAAAAGTTGATTTCTCTGCAACATTCCAAACAACTTGGGAGAAAACCCCTTAAAAGTCGAAGGTTCTGACCGGAAAAGGGGAAATTTTTTAAAGAAGCGCCTACAAAAATATTTGGCAGATAAAGTTGCATTGGGATGGTGTTTTGGAGCTTGTAGAAGAGACGAGTTTGGGTTTTTCGATAGGGGGAAAAATGGGTCAGCAAAATTTTTCCCAAAAAAAAAATGTGCAAGCAAGGCCTTTTTGGTTCTTGATGACGGGGAAAAGTGCGAAAAAAAAGTTAATTGGGACTATGGGTCTTTTGCGACCTAGAAGTGCACCTCTTGATAGGTTTTTTTTTTTCTATGGGGTGAAGATGTATGTAAACCCATAGGTAAAAATACTTTGAGATAAACCTTTTGGGTTTAACAAATTTTGGGGTTTTCCTAGCCGGGGACACAGGTCATTGTTTAAGACGCAGCGGCAACAATTCATTCGGGGAAAAGGGGGGTAGTTTCGAGAGCCAATGAGGTTAGAAGGCTGGAAGAGTTCTTCGGTAGCACGAGGATGAATGAAAGCTCCAAATTGGCTAACTTTTTGTATTGGGAAAAGTATTTCAAATAACACAGCAACTGGGGGGGGTATGGGAAAAGTGGAATTTTCCGGTCAGTTTGAAAATTGTACGTTTTTTTTTAAAAATAATTTTTATTATGATAAGTATATTGTGTAAGTATGTTTGTATTTTTGTAATAAATGCTTAAATGAAGATAATGTATTGTTTTTTTTTGGAAATTTGTGGCCCAGTTCGTTTTTTTTTGACTTTGACATAATATTATTATTTGTAAATAATATACCAGTCGGACATTAAGGTATTAAAAACACTAATATTTTTTTACAGGCAAGCAATTTTTTTTTAAATGACATCATTTTTAAAGGCTAGATGGATACAAAAAAACCCCTTTTGTGGCACAAAAATTTTAACACTTTTTTTTTCCAGAAAAGTAGGGGTAGTTTAGTTAAGGGCATAGGATCGGTGAAATTTTAGGCTTTTAACTTATGCTAAGGACTGTAATTATTAATAATAAAATTTTGGTGGTTTTTAAAACATAATATGGAAAAAAAAAAATGAATTAAAAAATGTATTGTGGTTATCAAAAATATATTAGTTTTTTAGGGTTTAAAAAAAAAAACTATTGTGTTCAACTGTTACGGACTTTTTTAGAAAAAACTTGACGAAAAAAATTAAAATATTTTTTTTTTTTTTACTGCAATTAAACTAGATTGTCAAAAAAATTTTTTTCTTTAAAGGGGAATTTTTTTTTTAAAGAACATATTTAAGAACTTAAAAGGGGGAAAAAAAAATTTTGCTACCAATACTACTCTTGATATACCTGTTTTCTTTGCTTCTGCTCTTTTTATAAGAAAAAAATAATATTTAAATTCAAGCAGATCACCCATCCAGTTTATCTACCCAAAAAAAACCTCATAGCGATGGTTAACTCGTTTTTTTTTTTTTAAAGACAAGAAGCATTAAAGGTCGCATGTCTACCTATCCCCAAGAAAGGAAAAAAATTTTCTCCTTGGGGAAAAAAAAGACTTTATTATGAATTTATTTCCTTTTTTTCTTCTCCATTGCAAAAAAAAACTCTAGGAAAATTTTTTCTTATAGGTTTTTCCAAAGATTTCTTATTGCCTCCAATAGAACACAAATAAAATATCATGCTTTTTTTCAATCCATGTAAGAAGCCCAAAACCCATTTTATTTCCTTTTTCATTTTGGGGAAAACCCTGAACTAAAAACTTTGTATGAAAAATTTTTTTCTTTTACTCCAAATCTCCAAATCTAAAAGAAAATAAACTGGGTTTTACTGGGAAAAAAGAACCCAAAAATTTTGTTTGTTTTAATTCAGTTTTGAATCTGCCCAAAAAAAAAAGTATTGAAAACATTGTTAACATTCTAAAAAAAGTCAAACAAAAATCTAAATTCTTTTTTTATTTATAGAAAAAAAATCGTAGATATATTTTAGTCCTTTTTTAAATTAAAAATTACATTTTTGAATTCCCTTTTTTAAAAACAACTTTATATTTAAATTTTTCAAAAAAAACACTTAAGCTGGTGAAGTTTATTTCAATCTCGCTAATTTGCAAACCAGGGAGCAGCCAAATTTAAAATTAGTCCAGGGGCCCGTTTTCGCATTTTTTTCAAAAATTGTACGGATTTTTATCAGTATATTTTTTTTTTCAATTCTTTAAACATTAATTTAAAAATGTATTTATTTCTGTTACCGTTATTTAAGAACCCCCCGGCTTACAATTGGTTCCTCATAGTATAAACAAAAAAATAATTTCTGGACCTTTTAAAAAAAAAGGTTTGGAAAAATTTTTTTATCATGCCTTGTTTTATTTAAATGATTCGGCCACTCATTATACGAATCAAAAAAAAATTTTTAGATTTGATCCCGGTTCGTTTAGACCTTCTTAATCAAAAGAATTTTTTTTTACCCCCCCGATCCCCGAATCCATGGGGGCAAAAAGTTCCCTTTTAAAAAATCGAAAAAGTTTTACCCTACTTAAAAGTTCGGTCCCTGGCCCCAAAAAATATGGTTTTACTTGCACTTTCAGCGGTGGCTTCTTAAAAAAATTTTTTTGGGGGTTTAAAAAAAACGGGGAAAAAAAAAAAAAAATTTTTGGGAAAAAAAAATACAAAAAATTCCCCCAAATTTTTAAAAAAAATATTTTTCAGACATGGGGGAGTATTGCAAAATAGGGTTGTTTTGGGAATACATACATGTTGTGGGGGAAGAGAAGAAATAGTTTTCGACTTTAAAGAGAAGCTGCTCTGATAATGGATGTGATTTTTGGGAAATTAGGGGATGAAAATTTTTTATAGAAAGAATGTTTTACACCATCTAGACTAAGTGTCTTTTTTAAGATAAGAGACAGAAAAATTGGGGGAAATTATTTTTTTGATAAATTAAATATGATATTATGTTTTTTTCTGGGGAAATTTAAAGAATAAATTTTGGTTGGGGAAATATCTAATAAATAGAGACAAACTCCAAGATCAAAATTTGGGGGAAAAAAAAGTTTTCTAGATATTTAAAAAAAAAAAGGCCCCGTTTTTTCTGAAATGAATATTGTTCAATATGTTTCAATAACACTATAATCCTGGATTTTATTGTCTTTTTTTTTAAATTTGGACACACTTTTGGGTTGTGATGGCCCCTTAACCGTCTTTGGGGAAAATCTAGTTAGTTTTTGACTAATACCTTCAAGAATGATGCTAACCCTTTTGGGTTTCACAAAATTTAACAAGGTTAAGAATGTTTAATAAAAAGTTTGTCAGGGTTATTTAATGGTTTTAGTAGGTGGCCTGTTAAAATCTGAATTTCTTTAAAATTTAAAGTACTAATCACGCTTTCTGCAACCAGGCATTGTTTTAATTAGGGGTTTTAAAGGTTTTTGATACAATTGCACTAAGTTATAGTAGAAATAGTATATAAGTTAACAAAAAAAAAATTAAAACACAAAAAAAATTTTTAAGTCACAAAAAAACCCAAACTCTTGAAGTTGTAGCGGTTGAAGTATTTTGTTTTTTGGGATTTTTTTTATTCTGGAAAGCACTGCCGGCATGTTTATGTCTTAAAAAAAAAAAATATTGTTGTCCAAACAAATAATAACTAAGTCATTTAAAAGAAAGTTTAAAAAAAATTAGAGTTGAAGCAAATTCAACATTTGAAAATTTTTGGCCTTTTGCGTTAAAAGCTACCAAGTTTTGTTTTTTTTTTTTTTTTTTTTTTTGTAGATTAGATTTTTTAAATTTTTATAACTATAACGTAGGGGAACCTTAAAAAAATAGACAAACATTATATGCAAAATGCTCTGCTTTTTAATGATTCATGCATTTTTTGGGGGGCTTTTAAAAAAAAAATTTTTTCCGGCTAGAGCTACCCAAGAGATTCTTCCCCCAAAGGTTTTTGCTTTTTAAAAATTTATAAATTGTGGACGGCAAGTTAATAGAGGGATACAAAGTTAAAAATACCATAAGGTGTCCATTTATGTTTAAATATTAAATGTAAAAAGTTATATCACAAAGTTAGGATATTTCTAATAAAACAAAATTCGTGATTGTTAATAACTTTTAAATGTTTGCTTATTATATTACTGTTTTTTAAAACATTTTTTAAAAATAAGATGCAGGGTCATCAACAAAAACTGAACAGTGCTATATATTTTATTTTTATTATATTTATATTAAGGAAATATTAAATTGAAACAAAATAGTGTCACATTTTTTTTTTATATCGTACCTAATTCTAGTAAAGACAAATTATATTTAAAAAAGTGCTATTTCTACCAGTTTGCATTAAAAAAAAGTTATAAAGGATAGACTTTGATTAAATATTGATTTTTTGTGTTTTGGCATTTGAGATATTTATTTTTGCCTTTTGTATTTTTTTAATATAAAATTTAAATTTTTCAAAGAAAAAAAAATTCTATTGTTACTAAAAAATACAACATTTTTTTAATGAAAAGAATAGAAAAAATAAGACACTTTCAAATATTTTATGTCATACGACCGTTTGCTTTAATTTATATCATTTTTCTAGGTGTCATTTAGGATTTTACGGGAAATAATGCAAAAAATGGCTATTTAACATTTTTTTAAATATGAGAAAAGTCACAGATATGGCCTTTTTAGTCCTAATTGAATAATTCCTATCATTAATTAAAAAGTAAATCAAATATTTTTAGAATTACGTATTATCTCTAATATTTTCTTTTATCTTTGAACAGTTCACGAAGGCTGATGCCTAAGTACTCCTTAAATCCTGTGACAAAGCCGGACTTTTAAAATTCAAGCCCACAAAAAGTTTCTCCAGAACCCTAGTCCCTGTCGACTGGCTAACATCGAAGCAAGAAATCAGTAAAATCAGACCATCTCAGAAGCAAAAGCCCTTTTTTTAAAAAGGGGGGATAAAAGATAAAGTTCTCTCTCGCGGGGAATGGCAAAAAATTTTTGGTTTTTGGGGCCAAAAAGTCAAAACCGCACCCCTTTTTTCCACCTTTAATTTCTGAGAAAAAGGGAAAAAAGCCGAACTTTTGGGGCCAAAAAAATTGCCGCCAATTCCACGCTTAATCCTCCTATTAATCTTCCCCCCCAACATTTGCTCCTGTTTCTCCAAAACCCCGATATTTGAAAGTCAAACAGATCAAGCTTATTTTTTCTTCTTTTAAATACTAAAAATCGTCTGGGCTAAAGGGGGTACCAGCAAGTCTTAAAAAGGGCTCCCGGTTGCACCCATCCAACCGCCTCTTTCGAACTTTGACGGGGGTTTTCCCGGAGATTTAAAAAAGCTGCACGTTTACGTTCCTTCACCCAGAGGTCAAGATTTGGAACCTGGTGCCCGCAAAATTTTTTTTCCCCTTTTCCCTAATCTCCAAATATTTAACCCCCTTTAAAAAACCCCTTTTCCCCTTTAAACACCCACGGACCTTGAGCATCATCCTTCGGGGTTGTCCTAAGATAAAAACTAACGTACCATGGGTGTCTTAATAAAATTTTTAAACAGAAAATTTTTTTCTCTAAACTTTTTTTTTTTTAAATTTTTTTGGTGATTTTAATTCAATGGACTTCCATGTTCATCAAAAGGGGTGCCCTGAATTCTAGCCCCCAAAATGGCTTCACCTGGGGAAATTTTAAAATTTTTTTTTAAAAAAACTTATATAAAAAAAAATATTTTAGTTTTTTTGAACCCCCCGAACACATTTTGGTAAAATAAATGTTTATGTACGGAATAAAGGCATTATAAGCTAAAGTTTTAAAAAATTCCCCGTGTCCTTATAAAGAAAGGGGAAACTAATGTCCAAAAAAAGAAACCCCTAAATTTAAAAAAAGTATGGGAATTTTTTCCCATGTATAATAACGGGATGATCAGACTTTTTAAAGGGAAAAAAAATTTAAATTTTTTGCTAAAAAGAAAAAAGGCAAAAATTTTTTACAGTACAGGGTTCGTTAAAAAACCGGGGGTTTTTTTTTTATTAAAAAAAATTTTTTTTTTAAAAACCTTTTTTTCAATAAAATTTTTTTTAATGATAATACAGTGGTCCCAAATTGGGCCTACATGTTTGGGGAACTGGGAAAACCCTTAGAGCTACAGTGTTGGTTTAGATAGGAAATTTTTTTAAAAAATTTTAAATTTCAAAATTAAATCTGCTTTCAGATTTTATTTATTTTTTATGTTTTTTTAGATAATTAAAAAAACCATTTTTTAATTTTGGGCCCGTAGCCTAAAAAAATAAATTTTTTGGCTTTAAGATTACTACATTATGAGAGAATTTAAGAAAAAAAAAAAATATTTTTCCAACCCTTTTTTTGTTTTTGAGATATTTACCCAAATTTGGGTTTTTTATCCCCCCGTTTTTTTTTTTTTTAATTTTTTTAAAAAAAGTTTTTAAGAGTTTTTTATTATTATTACAAGTCTAGGGCCTTCAGTTTGCTTAAGCCCTAAAAACAATAATTTTTGTTTATTGATGGGGGGTTTTGATCGCTTAATGGCCGCCCCGTTTTATAAAAAAAAATGATATACGCACCCGGGGGTGATCAACCTAACCATAGAAAATTTTTTAAAATTCTTAGTGATAACCCCCGTTCCCCCATGGATCTTTTGTGAAATTAAATTTTTTACAGAAAAAGTGATGTTTTGGGAAAAAAAATTTAAAACTTTCTAATATTACCTTAAACGGGGTAATAATTAAACAAAACTTAAAAAAAAAATGTACAAAAACAAAAAAAATAAAATAACAGTACATGTTTTTCCTCCATTCTTCACACATTTCCATTTTTCCAAACCCTTTGGGGTTTCCCAGCGTAAGGGGTTTTTTGATGGAAGAAAAAAACATCCCGTACCCTGTGTTCTAGATCCACCCATTTTGGGGGGGAAAAAAATGTCACCTCTTTTTGGGGGCCCCTTTGGAAAAAACAGGGGGGGATGTGGGGGTCATTGGCCAAAATTCCCAAATTTGAGTTTTTTTTGCCCCAAAAGGGGGTTTTTAAGGACCTCCATCACCTCCCTCCTTGTGCGCTGGACATCCGTCTTGGGGAACCACAAATTATTAATTTCATTTATGGAACTGTATTTCTAAGGCCCCGGAAAAAACTGTTCTTGCAGAAGTAGCAAATACCATTTCCATTCAGAGTTTCTTAAAAAAAAAATGGTCCAATTAAACGGTTGTCTAAAACAGAAAAATAAATGTTTTATCTAATTGTGAGACGTAAATTGGGGGGATTTAATTTCCTGTGATGCCACACCAGACATTAAAGCCCAAACCTTGTTTGTAGCCGTTTTTTTTCTTAAATTAGGGGGTTTTTTTTTCCCAGCAGTGATAATTGTGCCTTTAAAAAAATTCCCAAAAAGTAAACCGGTTTGTCTGTCCAGAGAACCCTTTGGAAAAAGGGGTATCTTTGGGGACATTTAGTAATAAATCATTCCCCAAAAGGGTTTTTCTTTTTGAAATCTTCCCCCGGGAAGACCCTGGACAATAGGGGGTTTGTATGGATGAAAACGGTGTTTTTTTAAAGACCGATGCACAGATGACTTAAAAATTTTTTGTCTGTTTTTCATTTTTCAACCGATGGGGGATCATTCTAACGTTTTCCATTATAATCGCCTCTGGTGCTTCTTTTTTTTTAATAATTTTTGGGGAATTTGGGGGTTTCAAAAAGACCAAAAGGCTAACAATTTTAACTAAGAATCTAAAATTTTTTTGGTTAGGTTGTTGCCGCCCGGGGAAATTGTTCTTCGTATGCAAGTGCTGCAGCTTCTGTTTTTTGGGTTTAAAAAAAAATTGCTAGCATATCCACCTTTCATCATTGGAAAAATTTGGGGCCCCCTTATTGTAAATTTTAAAAAAATAAAAAATTTAATTTTTTTTTAAGGCGTTTCTAAACGAGAAATAAGTGCACGCTAATTTTGACTTTTTTCATTATTTAAATTATAAGATGCGCATTTTTTTTTGGAAAGGGGGGCCCCGGAAGTAGTTTTTTCTGCCTCCCATCACTATGAGGTTAAGTGGGGGAAAGGGTTTAAGAAAACCCTAGCTGCTTTTGGGGGTTTTTTAATTGCTTCTGTTATAGAAAAGGGAAAACCCCTGTCCTGGCCAGTTCTTTAACAGCAGTCCTTTTTCGCATTTTTTTTCCACCAACCAGTGATTTTGTTATCATGGGGGAGGGGGAAAACCAAAAACCACGTTTTTGGTTTAAGGCCCCAGTTTTCCCCCAAAAGCGTCTGATTAACATAAGAGTTATTTCCGCTTTTTCTTTTTTTCTGAAGATGTTGGTTCCAGGTAAGTTTAGAGTCTGACAAAAACCCAAAAAATTTTTTTTCTCCCAAATTTTTTTTGTTTTCCCCCGTAGGTTCAGGGGCCCAAGCCCTTTTTATTTCTCCTTTTTTGGGAAGGCACTATGGCTGATTTGAAGGGGTTTTGTTTATCCCTCCTTTTCGTCCATCTTTTGGGACTGCGTTTAGGGCATGTTGATTTTCCCAAAGTGTTGTTAAATTTTCCTTGAGCCATAATGACGAGATCGGGGCCGCGATCCCAATTTTTGGGCCCTTCCAGTTGAAGGAAAATTTTTAAACGTCCAATGACAAGGTTCCCAGCAGTGGGAACAGAACCCCCCAGGACATCTTTCCCAAAAACCCCAAAAAAAGAGTTTCTTCAAGTATTAAAGTAGAACTGGGTTCCCCTTTGGGGTGCAGTCTATCCACCTTTTTGGGGGTCGATCCCCCCGCGCCTCGACGCCTTTGAGATAGATATATGGGGGTTGTTGTCAAACGTCCGGCTCATCCTGGGGGAAGGAACCTTACCCACCTCCCCCTTGGGGAAATTTAGAGATATTGGCCTTTTTTCCCAAGTTGAAAATTTCCCTTCATCTAGATGGTATATTTTTCTTTTTAAGATATTCATCCAATAATTACATTATTTTATCGATATCTGTTACAACATCATCCCTTTTGTAAGATATTTTAATCAACTGTAAAAAACTTGAAATAAATAAAATGTTATTTTATTATCATGGTAGGCTAATATTCTGCAAGCATGTAATTTATTATGTAGAAGTGAATCGTTTTATTTTCATTGGAATACTTTTAAATTCACAGTATAAGAATTCCCCTTTCCAGGAAATTATTGTTCTAGTTTGATAACTTCGTAATTTTAAT
>JAHBCN010002185.1:37500-97300 GCA_019359885.1 Listronotus oregonensis
GGGCCGGGGGAAAGGAAATTTTTTTTTTTTTTTTTTTTTAAAATTTTGGGGAAAAAAAAAAAAAAAAAAATTTCCCTTTTTTTTAAAAAAAAAAAAAATTGGGTTTTGGGAAAACGGGAAAATTTTTTTTTTAAAAAAAAAAACCCCCAAACCAAAAAATTAAAAAAATTTTTAATTTCCCTTGGGGTTTTTTAAAACCCCCAATTCCCCTTTTTCCCCCCCTTTTTTTTTTTTTGGGGGGGGGGGGGGGCCCCCTTTTTTTTTTTTTTTAAAACCGCAAACCCCCAATTTGGGGTTTTTTTTTAAAAAAAATTTTTTAAAGGGGAAACCCAAAAAAATTTTGGGTTTTTAAAAAATTTTTAAATTTTGTTAAAAAATTTTTTTTTTTGGCCCAATTTAAAAAAAATTTTAAAATTTTTTTGGAAAAAGGGGGCCTTTTTTTTTCCCCCTTTTTTCCCCCAAAAATTTTAAAAATTCAAATCGATTGACTTTGTCAGGAGTCTGCCCCAGATCGTCCGAGGGATGCAGACTTTCCTGATTTCATAGTATAAGTTAAGATAAAATACAGGGTGTTGTGCTAATTGTTTTTAATTATTGATAAAACAGAAACTTTTGTAACGAAAAACGTGTTGTAGCCAAAAAAGCTGTAAGTTAACTTGGAATTTTATACTTAGTACCAAACAAATTGCCCAAATCTCAGTTCCATCCTAACATTTTTCCATTAGGCGGCGTGCGTGGTGTCAGATTTATTTAAACTCTATTTCTTTGGTCAAAATAACAAGGCAGATAGTTAATATTTCCGTTGCGCATTAAATGATTATTATTATTCACATTTCTTGTGAATGAGGGTGCCAAACCAAGTGAAATTTTGCTTTTAACATTAACCGATATTAGCCTAAAATTTTTGTCAATAAAAGAATTTTTTTATAATGTCACAAGATTTAAAATAAAGATTTCTAATAAACTTCCCGATACGAAGATAAGGGTAATGCATAAATAAATTCCCTACTCTACTGCGACGAAACCTGGGGTCACCCTTTACGCAAAATTAAAACAATTAAGTCTAGAGTGGTGCCCGTTCTAAAACAGAAAAATGCAAAGTTTGTGCCGGTGGAAATATGGCCACCGTATCGAGTATTCTCTTGGCCGATTTTTTTTAAGAGAAGTTGTGGCATTTATTTCTTTTATTATTCCGGCTTATTTGCTTAAAAAGTTTAATCTGCATTCTGCAATCAGAATTAAGAACGCCCTTCCGCTGTACCGGGTGACCAAATAACAAGGGACGCCGGCTATAACCCGAAAACTATTTATCGCACAGTGCTGGGGAAAAATATTTTTAGTAAAAATGGTCAAGAGTAATATCGGAAAATAAAAAAAGCAATTTTTTCTCTAAAATTAGCCAGTATCAGGTACTTTTGATAACATCAGCAGAAACTGTAACCAATTCTGCATCAGTTTGGTAAAGAACTTTTTTCGTATTTTCAGTAATAAGTGTGGGGGAATAGCTGTATCTCCCACATCTTGTATCGAAAGTGTTTCAAGGAGATACTCGTTTAAAAAAATATAATTTTTTTTAAATGTCGTTCTTTTCGATGTCGGCTAGTTTGTAGTTTACCAAATAAAGGGCATTGTTGAAGGAAAATCTATTTTTCGAGATCTTGCCGAGAAAACTAAATACAACGATATGATTTCTTATTGTAGGTATAGAAAAGGAAAAAAAAATGCCTACACTATTACGAAAACGCGTTTTGATATCCGCATTAGTTTTCGGTTAACCTGCTTTGTAACTGATAAAAATAATATTAACAATTAGTCAAAACAGTCTTTAATATAAAATAAAACAATAATTACTGTAGAGTAAAAAAAATAGTTAAAATTATTTTAAAGTGTCTATTGTATCCACTACCCACAAAGGGAGGACTGGAGTCGAAAAACGAGCGACCTGCTCCGGGCTGACATCTGTTGGTACACTGATGGCTCCAAAACCAAAGACGGTGTTGAAGCTAAAATATATGGACAGAGGCCGAGGGCAGAGTTTTCCTTTAGCCTGGGCACTCTCGCAACCATATTTTAAGCGGAGGTATTACTAGATCGCTGGTTGATCGGCACTGCACACGTAAGACAATTAAAATATTCTCTGATAGTTAAGCAGCTCTTAAGGCTCTTGAATCCAGCCGGTGCAATTCGAAACCCGTCTGGAATTACAAGGATGCGCTGACCAAACTGGGTCAAAACAATAAGGTTACACCACTGTGTATACCTGGACACACCGGCCTAGAGGGTAATGAATGAGACCTCCTTGCCAAAAGGGGGCGGACACAAAATTCACAGGGCCGGAACCGGTCATCGGTATATCTTAGGAACGGCCAAGCTTCATATCAACTTGGATACAAAGAGAAAATCTTCGGTACTGGCATGGACTTCCGGGTCTCAGACACTCGAAGGCCTTCATAAGCCCACCGAACCAACAATGTACTATCAAACTACTGGAGCAATCAAGGGTACACCTTAAAACTCTAGTGGGAATGAACGCGGGACACTGCAGATTAAAATACCACATGCACAAGATCGGCCTAGCGGAAGACGCCGAATGCTGCATATGCATAAATCGGCAGAACACATACTATGTTCGTGCCCAGCAATGGCAGGACTAAGATTCGCAATCCTCGGCAATGGCACCTTGTTGCCGGGGAAGGTGAAAGACCTCTCTTCCAACAGGATCATCAGATTTATTAGGAGTCTGGACCTGGTGCGAGAAATATAAAAGTGTGTGAGCCACAATAGACCGATCGGTCGCGGTGGAAGGGTGTTATACCCACTCCCACTCCCAACGAAATGACCTATTTAAGTTGTCAGTTCGATATGATATTTATTTGGATTTCTTATTTTTTGTGCAGATTGGATTCTAATAAAGCAACACCTATTTAAAAATTGGTTTAAAAATGACAATTGTCCTCTTAAATAAGTCATGTCGTTCTGCAAACTTTTGTTCATGTTTTTATTTTTAAGCCTACCTGACTAATATTTAAGTTTGAGTTAATACATGTCCCAATAACGCATTTTCTTGTTTTGTATTGTTCATTCTGTACTCTAGTGGATACAATACAAACTTTAAAATATTTTTCAGTATTTGTTCTTTTACTCTACAGTAATTACTCTTTTACTCTGTCAAGTGTCTTTATTTATATCTTTTGTTCTTAGTTCCTAAGGCGTCTTTTTAATTATCGGTTTAAGAATCTGTAGTTATCTTTAGATTTGTTCCGTTCCCGTTCATTGTACGGTTACGGGCAAGTCCAGTCAAATAAAGCCGTTTCAACCGATAAGTGACGGTGTATTATATGATCTCTTTACGGTTCCATCCGGACTTGTAATCGTTCGTGAACCGTTTCGGAATGGTCATTTCGATCCACAAAAAGCAAGAACCCTTTGAATATACAGAAAACGTTCCATCTTGTCGTTTTTGTACCGTGCAAACTCGACCCTTGCTCGTTTGATCGATTTTGACACTTTTGAAACTGGCAGCGCGACGGTAAAAAACTGTGGATTAAAACAAACCTTTTATTAGCTTTTATACGGTTATATGGCTATATTAAATGGCTCACTCATTTTTGACTAGGGTATTTAGTCTAAAAAAGTGCAAACCTGCAAAACCTGGCAATTTTTTCAAAATGCATAGATTTGCATAAAAATTTGGGATTAAGCTTAACTTACCTTCCTCTTTAAAATCTATATTATGCCGATGGAAGCTCTTTACTTTTGGGGGTGAAAACTACCTTTTATTGCTAAAACCTATAAAACTATACATTAAAGCTAAAGTTAAGTAAAATTTTACTCAAATAAGTTAAAAAAGTAATATTTTGTGTCTTCGAAACATTATTTAAAATATTTTAGCCCTTAAAAATCAGCCCGTATCATGATTTAACTAAAAAAAAAATTAACCCTAAAAAATGTATATATTATCACAGTGTTTTCCATGAAAATTAAGGATTAGGCTTAACTTACCCTTTTTCAAAATCTCCATTATGCTGAAGGTTGCTTTTTATTTTTTAGGGATGAAAACTACCTTTTATTGCAAAAACCTTTAAAACTTTTATATTAAAGCTTATGTCACAAAAAATTGTGCTCAAATAAGTAAAAAAATCGGTATTTAATTCCGTGAAACATTATTTAATGTATTTCCACCCTCAAAAAGCAACTCCTATCACGGATTAATAGAAAAAATATATTTAATAAATAAAATGTAAGAAAACGAATAATTACACTAAAAAATGTATTGAAATAAAAAAATATTTACAAAAAAATGTATTTGAAATTTTAATAATTATTGATGGTCGTTGTGAAAAATTGTTTTTTTTAGCATGACTCTTTTAGTTTTTTTGCTAAAAAGTTTTTTAAAAATCCATTTTGTTGGTTTTTTAAGAGCTATAACGTACTGTATATTGAAACTGTTTAAAACCCTTACTTTTTAAAGAGGTGAGTTTAAAGGGCTAAAAAAAAAAAGATAGTGCTAGTCTATACACACGCGTTTTAAACGTTTATGTCTCACTTAATTCTCGTCATACAGTGAATTTTAAAAAAATAAAATGTTTGTAATTTAAAAAGCTACAATTTGATGCTCTAGTATTTTTTACGTATCTCCCCTAGATTTTGAGTTATTTTAAAGAAAAGGTCATTTTTATTAAAATTCTGAAATTTGACGGTGGCTTAAGAAATTGAATTCTAGAGTGGAGGGTACTATCGTCAGCAAAACTATGAATGGGATTGATTGTGGAAGAGAGAAGATCGTTAATGTGTAGGAGAAACAGCGTGGGTGCCAGCACTGAGCCCTGAGGCACCCCAGCATTAATTTGGTAGAAGCTGGAGGAATGACCATCTACACTAACTGATATACGTCGATTAGAAAGGAAACTGGAAAGCCAAGAGCAAAGCTTAGGTGGAAGACCGTAAGAAGGAAGTTTGTTAAGAAGCCCATCATGCCAGACCTGATCAAAAGCTTAGGATATGTCAAGAGCGACGATCTGGGATTCACCAAGAAACTCAAGGGACTTGTTCCAGTTGTGTGAGACAAAGGAAAGAAGATCAGCTGTGGATCTACTGTGACGGAATCCGTATTGTCTATCATGTAAGATCTTATGCTTTTCCAGATACTTTAAGATTTGGGGATTAATGAATTTTTCCATTACTTTGCAAGCAACTGAAAGAAGAGAAAGGTCTATGTTAGAAGGGAGATTTTTGGACCTTTTTTTGGGGACAGGTTGCACACGTGCGTTTTCCAACCCCCGGGGAAAATCCCCTTCAAGAGATTGAAAGAGGCGAGTTAAATGGGTGCAAGCCGGGAGAAATTTTTAAGACGATTGCGGTTATCCAGCCCAGACGATTTTTAGTTTTAAGAAAAAAAAGAATACGCTTGATCTGTTTGATTTAAAAAAAATTTATCGGACTTTTTAAAGAACCATAAAAAACTGTTGGAAGAGGAAGATTAATAGGAGGATCAAGCGTAGAATTGGCAAAAACTGTTTAAAATATTTCGGCCCTTTTCCCTTTTGGGAGGTAGAGAAAATTTCCCATTTTCGGAGATTAGGGAAAAGAATTTGGAAAAAAAGTTCTAAATATTTTTGGCAAAGGCCAAAAAGTTTTACGCCATTTGAGCAAGGGGGAAACTTTATCTTTTTTTCGATTTTAAACGGCCTTTGCTTCTGAGATTCTGATTATACTGATTTTTTGTTTTGATGCTAGCCTTTCGGGATTTTGGGACTGGGTTTTGAAGAAATTTTTTGGGGCTTAAGTTTTAAAAGCTGGCTTTGTCACAGGATTTAGAAAACCACGGTTTGTGATTTGAAGTTAGGGTTTTTTTTAGTGTGGGGAATATAGGTCTCAATGCCAGTTGAATTTTTGGTAATTTGTTTACATTTTCTGAAGGATCTGAGTAGAAAAGCAGGGGTTTCCCAAAGGGCAGCTGGAAAGAAATTTTTAGCCCAAAATTTCGGCCGAAGTGGCCGGGGTTCGTGGCGGAAGCTTTAGTTCCTCAAAATGAGGAAGTATGATACGGTGACCAAACCATGGTCAGAGGAAAAGGGGGAGCAGATGATGCTTGATAGAGTTCGGGGGGGAAAGGGTTAAATTATTAAAACCCTAAAATGGTAGGTTTTTTTTGGGGAACTTTAAAAAAAGGTTTTTTATTTGCTCGAAAAAAACGTAGATTTTGTTATTTGCCTAAAAAAATAAATTTTTGTGTTAACCTTAACAAACCACAACTTGGTTTTTTGGCCCCAAATTTCAAAAAACATTTTATTAGTGTTTTTAAAAGCTTTTTTTTATTTACAGTTTTTTTTTTATAAAAAATATTTGAGTTATTTCCAAAAAAAAATTAAAAAAGTTAAATTTTATGAGAAAACTCCGACTTTTATCGGGAAAAATCCAAAAATATGATTTTTCAATAAAAAAATAAAATTTTTTTTTGAAATCATTTTTTTAATTTCTGTTAAAATAATATAAATTTTTTTTTCCCCCATGGTTTGGAACACCCCCAAAAAGGGTTCCAGATATAGATTTTAACCTTTTACTATTGCACCACTGTCAAAAAAATTCGCATTCTATCCATTTTTAAAAATTGGGGGGTGGTTCCCTTGGGTTTTGGGTATTATTCAAAACTTTTTTTTAATTTAAACCAAAAAAACCAATATTTTTTTTAACGAATGTAATTTAAAAAATGTTGGAAAAAATTTTAAGAATTTAAAAAATTTTAAGAAATACAGACGTGTGCGACATTTTATCCTTAACGTAATTTAAAATCCAAGCTGGCCATAAACAGGAACAATAAAGTAATTTCACGGTTAAATTTATAATTCTTCTTGAGTTGCCTGAATTCACTTTATCTTCCACTAAAAACGCTTTCGACTACGACACGAAAGATTTATGCCGTTTTAAGAATATTTCTCATTTAATAACTATCTAAAATTTTTTTATAATGTAAGTAACATAATTATTTTTCTTTCTAAATAAAGAACCAGTTAAATTTTTTTTGGCAATTATTTGGCTTTTACATATTTGGCAAAGGATTACTTTTAACGAAACTTTTGCAAAGCCTCAAACGTGTATCTATCTAAGTTTAATTATGCGTGATTTTACCACAAATTACCTTTTGACGATGTAGTACAAGAACGGTTAAAATATAAACAGGAATTTGTCTGTTACTTTTGGTGCGAAGCCACTTATGCAAATATTCGACAACCCCATCGTCGTCTTAAAATTTTGGGGGCCCAAAAAAATGAAAAAACCCTTATAGCTTTGAAAAGTAACTTTGGAAAAAGGTTTGTATTATTTATAAATTTATTTCAGTTCTTCCGTTTTTAAAGACAAATAAAAAACAAGAAGTAAAAAAGCAAAAAAAATTTTTTTAATATTTTTAATAAAAAAATAATTTTTTGAAATTGCAAAAAGTTTTTTTATTGATTTCCTACCGGTTTTTTAATAAAAAGAGAAACAGAATGATTGAAAGAACCTGATACCCCTTTTAAAAAAATTTTGGTAAGATTTGAGCTATCATGATGCCCTTTTTTTTTTGAAGAAAATGAAAAAACTTTTTGGGGCCCCAGATTTTTTTTATTTTCAAGTAATTATTTTTTTAAACTTTTTTTTTTAATGAATTTTAAAACCCAAAATTTCCGAACAAATTTTTATTTCACCAGTAACCAGTTGGGGGAAAAAAGCTAGTTTCAAGTTTTTTCATTTTTCACGCTTTGTTAAATTTAGCAATTGTTAGGTCCATTGCTAAGTTTAACAACGCGTTTATCACTCGGCCGTTAGTCTTTCTAATTTTAGCGTAATCTTGGTTTCATCGCAGATCAGCAAGAAATTTATGCATGCATCACCTATATTTTGAAATCTAAGGCCTAGGAAGCTCAGTAGAGACTTTAACATGTTACTTTGTTCTTTAGTTGGCAACCTGGGTATCCATTTTGCGCAAACCTTTTGGTGATACACACAAATTTGTAACATTTCAAGAATACGTTTCCTTTTATTGGCAAGAATAACGTAATTTGTCGGGTTAAAGCTGGTTAGTTAGTTGGTTTCCACTGCTGTATGGCCCTTTGGAACTTTTTACACTAATAAAACTCATGGGGTTTAAATAGGTCGGGATTAAAGTCCTTATAAAATATTAATTGGTTTTTCCTCACAAGGGATTTACAAGAAATCAAGCTATTGTGTTGCGCAAAAATTCTAAGACAGAATTGCGTCTAAGGCCATTTGAACTTTGCTCGTAAAGTCGCACATACCCAATTAATTTTTTTTTTACTTTTAATAAATACTACGAAAATGGCACATCGAGTATTTATTTAGTAGTTAACAGAAATTTATTAAACCGACATCAAAAGACGTATGTAGATGTAACAGACATGGCCTAACTATGGTCTGTTCATGTTAGATTAAGAAAAACACATGAAGGTGTGTTATAGTCTGTCTCAAAGTATATTGCTATTAGTTATATAAATATTTCCGCTAATATTTAAGTGGCAGTGTTGAATAACCGTTTTTACTGCGCGTTTCGAAAAAGTTGTTTTATGAGAATATAACTATGTCGCGACGAAATAATTTGTCATTAGATGCAAAATAGGTTGTGAAAAATGTGTATAAAACTTTAATCAGTAGAGGACTAATTAAACAAGAAGCTTTAAAAGAAACCTGTCTACTTACAAAAACTCTAATATCATCGATAAGGGATATTATTATTAGTAAAGAATTGAACAAAAGAAAAAAACGTAGTGATTTTCAATCTCACCGTATAGACAATAGCGATCAGGACCCAATAAGAAGGAAAATATATTGTCTTTATGAAAGCGGAGTTTTACCTACCTTGGATAAACTGAAAAAGAAGCTAGACGAGGACAAAACCAATATAAATATTAGCCGTGCCATCCTCCATGGAGTTGTTTGTAAAATGGGATTTAAATACCGCAAAATAAACAAAAGACCAGTAGTAATGGAATCGCACAGATTACGCACTTGGAGATTTATAAAAACCTTCAAGAAATTAAAAGATGTAGGTTAGAAAACAGATCCATAATTTACCTTGATGAAACATGGTTCGATACACACGACAAAGTATCCAAAGGATGGGTTGATTCCAGTCAAAACTTTTAGACGAAAGCACCTCCAAATAAAGGAAAACGCATTACCATAATACACGCTGGTTTAGAAGACGGATTTGTCCTAAACTGCTGGCTGTTGTCTGCAAATAATATTAAGGATTCTAGTTTGGATTATCATGAGGATACAAGTGCAGAAATTTTTAAACACTGGTTTCAAAATTATCTTTTAAAAAATATTCCAAACAACAGTGTTATTTTCTTGGATAACGCAAGCTACCACAGCCGTCTGCTACACAAAGCACCAGCAAGTTCAAAATCAGAAATCCAGCAATATTTGTTAGAAAATGATATTTATTTTAAATTCAGTTACAAAAAAGCGCAACTTTTGGAAGTCCTAAATTCATATTACATTACATATACCTACCTAAATAAACAATAAATTATAAATATTTATATTATTAGAGTCCGTCCCTCATGTTCTGTCCTTTAATACCTACTGATCCAAACCAGGTGTTTTTCACAATCAAAAATGAACAGATATAGATTTATTTTCATTTAACTAACATTTTTACACTTAAAAAAGTTTGGCATTCTACGATATTTTTACAATTTTTTAAGATATATTTTTAAATAAAAACGATTCAGCAAATAAAAATAAATATTTAGGTAGTTATCTTGGCATAGCCCATAAAGGCTAAAAGTCTAAGAACTAACGTAACCAAGGTGGTAAAGTTAGAAGCACTTTACGATAAGTAATTAAAAAAAGGAAGACCTTTGCAGGCAGCAGGTTCAACAGTTTAGTTATTCTGGTAAAGAAGCAAATAAAGTGAGAAGTTTGAGGGTCCTTTAGAGGGTCCTTACATTAATGCATGAGAGTGGTTCTTGGCATTGTTCTACTGGAAGCTAACAAGAACTTAAACAATAAATTTTATAGAGTAAAAGCTGTGAAAATCAGGCTCTCTACAGCTCGTCAGACTAGAAAGCTTTCTTATATAAATGGGGCTGTTAATACGGCAAACGGCTTTTCTTTAAATGTAATCAGGAATGCTAAGGTGTGCGGGAAAAACGGTTCTTTGGACATTAAAACAGTATGGTAAAAAGGTTCTGATTTAGAATACATAGAGAGTGTACATAAATATATTTTAGATGTAATGTGTTTAAGCGGAACATGATAGTTTAAAAAAAAATGCGCACAATGTTAAACGAGTCTTTTTTCTGTAGATCTTGGCCACTCATAGGTGGTGAATGTGAATTGGTGTAATTTTTTGCGATTGCAAACATGATTGTGTAATTCACATCAAACTAGACCTGTTCTGTTCTCATTTATAGTTATTTAATTGTCAAAACTACAATAGTGGTTGTAATGAAACAAATTTAGAAGTCCTGTAAAAAAGATATTTGTCATTTTATCATTTCTTTTGCAAATCAAGGTTCAAAATCATCTTGAGAAAATTAGAGTAAAGAGTAATATTGTAACCAGAACTATAGACCAGATTATTCCTGGATAAAAAATCTTCCTTAATGCAAAAAAAGATAGAGTTGATACCAGTACCCAATTAGTGATTTGGTGAAAACTAGAATTGTAATTATCTGTAATGGCGCATATACGTCAATAAAAAAGAGTCAAGTGTAAGGTTTAGATAAAAGACCGTGGGAAGGATGGTTGTTAGGAAGCACAATCAATTATATCTGGACAAAAGTTTAAGCATCTGGGAATTGCTAAAAAGCATAACAGACCTCTAATTACGTTAAAACAATTAAAAGACCTTCCTTTGTTACAGTACCCATACTCGCTATCATAGATAATATTTTGTTTTTTTGTAAAGTAAAATACATTTAAGTACAAAACCCAAAAAAAGTCATAATACGTTTTAAATTGTTGCCTTTTTATTCAAAAAGCTAAAATAATATCAAATTTATTGGCGAGATCTTAAGAGTGCATTTACGCTACACCTTAAGGGTCGGGGGAGGAGACGCGGAGACGGTGGGCGGAGACTAACAAATTCCTACTAACACAATTTTCGTATAGCCGCATTAAAAATATTATATTTTATTTAGGTTCTTTCAAATTCGGTGTATCGATGCGATGTTGTTTTCGATTGCAAGCCTACAGGAAAGAACGTTTTTCGGTAACTATTTTTCACCTAAATGACATAAATTATACACCATTTTAAAGGTAATGGAATAATCTATGCCTCTGCTGTAACGGATTTTTGAAATATTAGTCGACTTAAGAAAAAATAGTATCTAAACATAACCGATTTTAGGGTGAATTTCACTCAAGGAAATATTAAAAACTAAATCCAAATTTAAAAAACTATTACAGCAAAAGCCTAGATTTAAGTGTTGGCTTTCATTTAGTTTTTGAAAATTATCCATAACTTATACCGTTTTTGAGAAAAAGATTTTTCCCCGAACCCCAAATTGGATCCAATTTTCGCGGCGCGAATGGACTCTTAAGAATAAGTTTGTAAGTAGGTTAATTTTATTTTATATTAAAAATTATATTGTTTTAGCAAATATATGTTTACGCATAACGTTAAAAACTCTGTGTGTATGGAATTATAATTTTATTTTGTTTTTTTTAAAGGATTACTGAAAATTAAAAAAATATAATTTTTTACTGTTAAGCCTTAAAAATTAAATTAAATTCCCAAAAAGTAAAGTAACACGTGAGGATTAATATAATCCGAAAAACGTAATTAACATTTTTAACTTTGATGTGGGTTTTTTTCAAGCTCTTTGAAGAGCATAGACCAAAAATGTACGTGTTTTAATTAAAAAAAGCCTTATATAATTCATTTTCCGTGGTAATTTACCAGTAATTTGCAAATTTTTATTTATTTTAAGGACGGTAACCAGTGACAGAGTTTGTGTAGTATATATTTTAAGAAATACTTGTGAAGGAAAAGGTCTTTTTCTTTAAATACTAAGGGTACAGGGTCATACGACGAGGTTTCACTTTTACCAACATGTATTAGGAATAATAGTAAACACGAGTGACAGCAAATTAACTTTTTGTGTTTTGGGATTTTAGGTGTGTATTCTTACCTCTTTCTATTTTCTAAGTCAAGCAGCACATCTCCTACACAAATTAAATAAATTGAGTTGTTACTAAAAATGAATAGGAAATCCTTTCAAAGGTATCAAAAAAATGAGATGTTTTCAAAAACAAATCATTATTAAGGTGTCCTATTGGAAAAATCTTAATTTTATGCAGTATCTCTTATGTTTTAGTTAAGCAACCCTAGGTATGGTTACCGGCAGGGCCGATCCTGTGACTTTGGCCGCCCTATGCAAAATAGAAAAAAACCGCCCTTTCTTGGCAATTTCTTTTAGTAATATTAATTTTTTATTTTAAACTTTTTCAAGTTTAGACAACATAGACCTTAAAATTAGTACTTTCCTATTTAATTACTCTTTTTGTTGGTAGAGAAGAAAAAAATTAACAATTTAATAATAAAGAGGAAGAGGAAAACATTTAAAAAAATGGTAATTCTAAAAATTAAATGATGTTAAAACTTTTTTTTTTTCAATATAAATACTTACAAGATAAATGTTAAAAAGAAAATAAAATTTTACCAAACAAAAAAAAAAAGTACTTACCCCTTTTTTTATAATAATATTTTTGTTTTTTAATGCAAATTCATCTATTACGGTTGATAAATTTAAATTATTGCAAATAGTTTTTTCATAGAATCAATGCAAGATTTTAGTCTTTCTTCAGACATTGTAGATCTTAAATAATTTTTAAATTTTTAGCTTACTGGGTGCAACAGTTACTGGTAAAGATAGAAATATTCTAGTGGCTATTGTTAAACTAGGAAACAGAAACATAGTTTGTTTTTTTAATTATCTACGTTAAAGTGTCCTGAGATATTTGCAAATTTGCTACTAATGGTCCTAGAGGCTAAAATTGCATTTAAAGTTCCGATTTTTTTTTCAGTTTAAAAAAAGTATCTTTATTTTAAATGCGGCCACCCTGTGCGGGCGCAACGTTGCACCCCGGGAGTAGATCGTCCTGTTACTGATGGGTTGATGCCAGTAAACACGCATGTCGTGCTGCAGTAGTTCGGAATGCCACGAAAAAGTAGTATTAGGCTTCATACAAATATTTTTAGGCTGTCATAAAGATAAAAATATCGTTTTCTCTAAGTATTTTTGTTTAGATTATAGGAAAAAATGCACAAATCGCTGTCTCATATTTTTTTAATACGAAAAAGCCATAAATATGGAAAAGAATAACATATCTCCTAGACTCTAGATGCTTTAGAGCTAGGTAAGTAAGAATACCTAACTTTTAAAAAGTTACTTCGGTTGCAAACTAATGTTTCGTATTTTGTGGTACGAGGTGACATTAAAATATATTTTTGTTTTACACATATATATTGAAAACTGTTTGTCTGGAGAAACTAAATTTATTGAGCAATTTTTTTTACTAAAAAGAAAAATATTTATTTAAAGTGGATTTAACATTGCATGTAAATAAAACAATAAACTGAATACCAACATAAACTTAATAAAGGTTAAAAATAATCCAAATATGAATGAATCAAAGTAACACAAAAATTTTAACATTTAAGTATAGAAGCATTTCTGTTTAATTATTTTTGAATTTAAAGCCTTTTCGGCATACCTAAAACTATTTTTTTTGCATTTTTGCGTTACTCATTCGAAGGTTAAATTATTAGTTAGCGTAATTTATTACTGCAATTCTTGTTTCTTTAGGAAGTTAATATGTCCGTTAAAAGGTACAAGTCTTTTTCCAATAACAACCACTGAAGGTACAGAACAAGTTTGCTTTAACACTTGGAGACCAAAGAGAAATTTACCTTGCCACCTAGAACTGCTTTAAAAGTGTTTTAAGGGTAATTTCTAACGCCGTTTTGTGTGAATCTTATGTGGTAGCGTGAACTTGCGGTTGTCAGAGTATTCGTGAGGACAAAAAAAAATCCGGACAGAAACCGGGGTACCGAATTTATCGGACTCCCTTACAAAATGCCTAGATGTGCATTTCAGAGGAAAAAATTCAGGAAAATTGTCCAGGACCTGGAAGAAACCTCTATCGAATACAAATCGAGCGGGTAATTGCCGGGCGGCAACGCTTAAGCAAGCCAGCAAGCTAGTAATTTTTTCCTGTTCTTTAATCAAAAATCATTGTATAGATATATTTCGAAATTTTTTCCCCAAATGTCTTTGATCGATATTTTAAATAGCTGGGAAAGTATTATTTTTGAATACTCTTTTACTATTCCCCTGATTGAAATATTATGCCAAAATATAAAATTTTGACCATATACAGCACAACCAGTTAGTATAACGATATTTTGAATCTCTTGCAGTATTTTTTTTCACCTTTATGGCAGTTTTGGGTTGATAATTTCTTCATTCCTTGGATAATTTAGCAGTCTTTAAGAGTGCATTCACGCTACACCTTAGGGGTCGGGCGAAAGAATGCGGAGACGGTGAGCGGAGACTATCAAACTCCCACTACCACAATTTTCGTATAGCCATTAATATTATATTTTATTTAGGTTCTTCAAATTTTAAAATGATGCGATATTGTTTTCATCAGCCCAGGAGAAAACCCGTTTTTCGAAACTATTTTCTTAAATGACAAAAATTTTTATACACCATTTTAAAAATAAGGAAAAATTGGGCCCCTCATAAACATTTTAAAAATATGAGTCGGGGAAGAGAAATAATCAATTTTAGGGTGACTTTCACTAAATTTAAAAATTTTAAAAAACTAAATCCAATTGAAAACTATTCAGCAGAAGCCAGATTTGGTGTTGGCTTTCATATTGTTTTTGAAAATTATCGATAACTTATACGTTTTTGAAAATTATGCCCTGAACCGAAATTGGGTCCAATTTTCGCGGCGAAATGAAATAATCTTTTCTGAAAAGACATTTTTTGGGGAAATTGAACCTGCCTTTCTATAAATAATGGTATTTTCATTTGTCAACAGCACGGTATTCTTGTTACTCCCAGTTCGTCTGCAATATCCCTAATAAATTTACCATCACTTTCACACACACACACTGTAAATATCTGCCTTTTGCTAAGGAGTTTACTGTTTTATATTTTAACAGAACAATGTGCATAAAAATTTATTAATAAATTAAGATCTAGGTAAAATCAGGGTAACACTCCTGTGAGCACCAGGAAATCATCATCCACACCACACTTTGGACCAGAACCTGCCCTTAGAGTAAAAAAAAAAGCCACAGCGATGGAGGGAAAAATGAAACAAACCCAAAGAATTCTGGTCCAGCATTAGTAGGATAAGACATGGAAAAGGCTTTATAGAGGGTCCATCCAAAAGAAGAACTACTCAGACAAAGTAGAAATAGACTTCGCATAACAGTAGAATTGCTAACGGGGCACGATAACCTAAGAGGACGCCTACACAGGATATGCTCATACAATGTGAACCCATGTGGCAGAATGTGCGATGAGGGGGAAGAAACAGCCTGAATTGATACCTTACCACATCCTCTGCGAATGTAAAGCGTTGAGCAACCGAAAAAGAGTTCACAGGAATATATCAACCAACCAGTCTCGGGGTGATACAGACTTGTAGAAGGAACAAGACTAGTGGGAGGATTGGTATAAAAGAAAATTGACGATAAGGCACAAAAGGTCCAGGAGGCTGTGCTGCCTTCAGTAGCAAATTAAGATGGCTCCCAGGGAAGAAAAGATCTATCTTGACATGTAAAATTGTGATGCAATTTTTGCTGGTACCAGGCTCGATGGTAAATAGTTCCTTGCAGTTTGGTAGAAAAGTTAAAATTTTGCTGTCCTAGCTTTTTATCGGCACGATGCATTACCGGTGTCCAAGAAAGGGCCGATCAAGAAAAAGGGTTTTTAGCACAAAGGGAAAATATTTTTATAAAAGTCAAGAAATGGCTGGAAATATTTTTGTTTTGAAATGGCCGCTAGGTAACCTGACTAGTATGTTTCTGTGAATTTAGCTATATTAACAAAAAAAAACCGATCTTAAAGTTAAGGATAACTGAACCTTTTGTTTTACAATTTTGCTACATCTTTAAAAATAAAGTGTGGGGGTATTCAAAGGTTTTGAAAACACAAACCCGTATCTTCGAAACGGCTAAGACGATTTTAACAAACCCGCTAGGGTTTAAAAGAGCTATTCTGGGCTATAAATATTAAAATATTTGAAGTTTTGTTAGTCACATGTCGCCGCTAGAGGGCTTTTTTCGACGTTCCGACAGAAATGGTTAATTTTCAAAAAAAATTATTGCATTTTTATAATTTTTTTTTTCTTTTTTAAAAAAGAAAAGTTAAATAATGCCTAATTTTCCGAGGTATGATTTCTTTAAACTAAATTTACAAAATTAAACCAATATTCAAAACCATAAAGTTAAGAATTTTAAAACATAAATTGTGTATTTTTGCACAGCCTTTAATTTAGATTAAAAATATTTTATCAACGCGGTATTTTACAAGTAATAATCAAAAGGAATTGGGAGGGGTATACCTTAAAAACCTGAAAATTCGTTTTTTTGATTAAAACCCTCGTAAAGTACATTTAGACGAAAATATTATATAGACTTAATAAGGGCTTAGTAAAAATATATATTGTGTTTTATAATATTTGAAGCTTTTATAGTTTTTGAGATATTGACGTATAAAATTTTCGGTCTAAATTTGTAAGGAACAAGATGTCGAGATGCGGTTTTCGGGGAGGTTAGGATAATTTTCTTCACCTTTATTTTTAGAGATACAGCAAAAACCCTTTTAAAAAAGGGGCAAATTATAATATGCCGATTTTTTAAAGATCGGGTTTATTATTTTGCTAGGGTAATATAGCAAAATTCACAGAAACATCACTTTTTTAGATTCAAGATCAAAGTTACGCTCCCTAGCGACCATTTCAGAAACTTGAAATTAATTTCCAGCTGTTTCTCTGGACCACTTTTACTTAAAATGTTTTTTCTCCAACGCTGTAAAAAAAACTTTTCTGAGATACAGCTGGCTTCCTTTCTTATTTGGACACCCGGTACATATTTTATATCTAAAACATATTGCGTATGGTGCATTTTTAAGTAGCTGTTAATGTTAGCCCAGCGTTTTGTGGCTTGTTATATTAATTAAAATTATTATTAAAATGCCTCAAACGTTGGATAAGCTGGAGTTAATATAAAGGACACAGCAGATATGAGGGCTTTTGGGTTATTGCCTGAACCGTTACTATTGTTGGGGCTTCAGATATTACCTTAAACTGGATGGCATTTTTCAAAAAATACCAATAATAAAGGTTTGTTTAAAGGTTGTGGTTATTTGCATAACTTCCGTGGTGACATTCACAGTACCTAAAGTGTAGTAATTATAAAAAAATCTAAATATTTAAATATTTTATTTATAAAAACATCTTTTACCCGCCACTGATTTCGATTTTAATACATGCAAGTCCCTGTTTATGCCGTATTCACATCAAAAGACTTTTTTTGCTGGTTTATTTTTGGTTCTCTACGGTGATTTGTCTCTTTAATGATTTTATAGCTTTGTCGCCACGGTCCCCACAAAGTCATAAATTTGGTATATTAATTTATTTCTGAAAATAATCTTTCGACGGATTTTATGCGTTCTGGACGATGTAATTACTTATATCCTGTGAGTATAATATTTCTTGTAAAATTTTTGTTTATAAAAGAAGTGAATTAAATGATTTAAGAACTGATACACACCTGAGCCTGCTTCATAAAATGCTCGTAGCTCTGTTCAGAAGGCTAAGGAGCCGTATGCAGTATCATTAAATAATACTTTCTTGTTAAATTTATGTCGTAAAGTTATAGAAAAATTTTAAAAATAGAAGCTGGTTAAATTATTACATACCGAAGTCTCAAATTGGGTTGGTTACCAAGATGTGTAGTGTTAATAAAACAAGATTTGTATACCATTTTGTTTTAATCCAAAATTCTTTTTATTTGTATCAGTGCATATAGACTGGTCGAGAAGTTGATTTCTTGCGAAAATTAGTTACATGTCGCCTAATATGGTTGATGGTTTAAAGGATCCGGAATGGCATCAAGAAAAAGACGTATTTTAATTTTTTTTCCAAAAAATATACAATTGTTAAAAACAAAAAACTATAAAAATATAGCCGTCCAGCAAAATCTCAAAAAGTATAAGTCATGTTTTATATGATAAAAGTTTCTGAAAAAGCAGGAAATTTTAGTAAATAAGTTCTGGATTCTCGGAATTGTAGCTTCAATATCTATAATTTTAATTTTACGTTGTAAATCGGCTTTTGCGCGGCAGTTTCGGCATGTAAGCGTAGTTTTTAAATATTTTTTTATGCAATTAAATCATAATTAAAAGTTTTTAAAAAAATCTGATGTCATCAAAGTTGTATCATTTTTTAAAAAGTTATTTAATTGTTAATTAACAGTTTTTTTTCAGGTCCCTGTTGTCATAAAAGGTGGTATAAAAGTTTAAATAATTAATCTATCAACTTTTTTTTTCTTGGAGCCCTTTAATAAACAAAAAAAAAAAAGATTTTTATTAATTATTAACTTTTTTTAAGTAAAAAAAAAAATTTGAATAATGTTTCTTTTTTTTTTTTAATTTAAAATTTATTTGATTTTATGTTAGGCATTTTATAATACCTTAAAATTTCTGATTTTTATAAAAAAAATTAAAATTTTTAAATTTTTTTAATCGTATTGTTAGCGTAAGAAAATATTGATTAAAAAAAATCTTAAAACTATATTTTATTGTTTATGTATTTATCCATACTTAACAAAAACGTTTGTTGACAAATCGAGTTAGCACTTAGTCGTGCTCTAAAATCCAGATGTTTTTTTAAAAGATCGAGAAAAAAGTTTTTTGCCATTAAATTTAGAAATGCAAATTATTTAAAAAATAATTATATATTATATATATATATATATATATATATATATATATATATATATATATATATATATATATATATGTATATATATATATATATATATATATATATATATATGATATATATATGTTATATATATATATAGTATATATATATATATATGTATGTATGTGAACTGACTTTATTAAGCCAAAAATGCTACACTTCACGTGGGCTATATGAAGCCCTTCACTACTTAGGTCATAAATCAGCTTAATAATTTTTCCATGGCAACTCCTAAAATAACCTATAGCGTGACCTTACGAACCTCGAAATCATTTCAATATAGTTGTCATGAGCATCAAGTTTCCTAATCGTGGTGACAGTTTTAATGTAAATATAAATAGATGACTCTAAAAAACACGATCTTGTAAAAAGTTGTTGGGCTTCTGTACAATGTTTTGTTTCAAATATACACGTTTAGTTGATCATAACTGCCACTAGTTAGCGCTACCTAAAATGAGATAATATGAAGTAAATGTATCGCATTATCAATACGAATCAAAGCTTAATAACATTGCTTGGAATAAAAATAAGGTTTATTTCTTCTTTTTTAATTATTGAAACTCTGTTTTTGCCGTTAATGTTTATTTAATAATAATAATAATAATAATAATAATAATAATAATAATAATAATAATAATAATAATAAATCTTTTTAATTAACTTAAATTAACCATGTAACCAAAACATATTTAATTAAAAATGGGTTTTTCAAGATTTCAGGAGTATGGATGACTTTATTTATTTATTTTTTTTTAATAGTATTTTATTTAATGTTAGTAAGATACTTATGTATTTTTTTTTTTTAGTAAGTAGCGAAAAGACATAAAGACTATATTAGTGTTACACCCGAGGCGGCATGGGATCTGTGAGGTAAGGTCTAAAGCTGTGTGAGCTAAACAAAATGTCACTGAAATTAGAAGATTTCCTGAGGACAAATGCTTTATTTCCTGACTTGTTTGAGAAGATATTTTGAAATGAATGTCATGTCAAACAGCCATTTTCTTTTCCCCACAAAATGACTTTATTAACGAAATCCGACGTTTGCTCTGAGCAACTCAACATCAACTTTATTTTTTTAAATACAGCCTGGATTGTTTATTGCATTTTTGAAGCATTTTAATTCCAATTACAATGATATATAACACTTGATATTTTCTGTTAAATAAACATATTTTCATAAGAGACAATGTGTTAGACAAGGAATATAATAATAGATTTTTAGATACAGGGGCATTCCATAGTTGTTAATAAATATTAAGTGTTATACATTTTTGTAATTGGGATAATGAGGTTCAAAAAATTAAATAAAAATCTAATAAAAAAAATAAGTTGATGGTGGTTGCTCGGAAACGAAACGTCGGATTTCAACTAATAACGTCATATTTCAGAGGGGAAAGTATCTCTGCTGGCGCGACGTTTATTTTCAAAATATCTTCCAAATAAGGTCAGGAAAAATAAAAACGTTTTGCGATAATTCGGCTTTTTTCCGAATATCTCCAGCAAATGGAATTTTTCAAATTTCAAAACGACATTTTGTTTATACTGCACTACACAACTTTTGGCTAATTTAACCGGGAATTTGTATCTCTTACGGTTATTGAGATCCCCATATTAATCAGAATTTTGTAACTTTATATATATATATATATATATATATATATATATATATATATATATATATATATATATTATAGCACATATATATATATATATATATATATATATATATATATATATATATATATATATATATATATATACATATACATATATATATATATATATATATATATATATATATATATATATATATATATATATATATATATATATACATGTGTCTAGCTAACATGCGGATTTTTTATTTTTGTTTTACGAAAAAAGTTACTCCTTCATAAAAAGTTCTGCTTTGCGATAAATGACAATGCATTATTAACATTTGCGTTAACAGAGGGTGGTTAAAAAATGTAAATAGCCAAGAGGGAAGTGCCATGCTTGAAAGGTAGTTTCTAGGACAAAAATGTATCATATATTAGACCACAATTTATAAGTTAAAATGTAGATTTTCAAAGACAATTTGAAGTATCAATAACAAGAAAAACTTCTTTAACTTTTAATAATTCTTTATTTACTGTTAATAAATTTTTTATCGTGATATCTAAAATTGTTTTGAAATTCACATTTGGCACACACAAATGTATCATTCTAATCAATATATCCTTAATGATTTGTTTAAAAACACCTTTATGTCCCCTGGCCCATTTTATTTTTTACACTTTGCACAACCACCTTGTACATAGTGCTAACTTAAATCTGAATAGGGCAGCTGTTTATTTTATTGCGAGGAAGAACTTTTCATAAAAATAACTTTTTCGTAAAACCAAAAATAAAATAAAAACATCCCATATGGTAAGAATTTCCTTCGACACAAACGTTTTATTGGTAGCTTGATACTTGAAATGCATATCTTAAAAATCTACGCTTGTAATTTATCATTGATCTTATAGTTTTAAAATATGTGCAATTAAAAGCCAAAACTTTAAACCTTAATATTCACAGTTGCTTAAACAAATTATATTTATTTTATTTTTTAAAGCTATAATAAAAATATAGCCGTCATATGTAAAAAATCTTATTGTATTACTCGTTATCTAGGATTTATTTATGAATGTGTGTCTCCTGTCCACAAAGTGATAACCACTGGGATACAACTTTACCTAAGGTCTAGAGTGAGTGTTACAAAACCATCCTACGGCTATTCAAGAAATGCTACTGCGCTACCCGTCTTTATAATATGCTCCCGGAGTATAAAAGCCTAAGACCTTATAGGTTCAAAGTTATCTTTAAAAGAAGGTGCTAGAAAAGTGAACCTGACGTTAAAATGATAATTGTTTTTGATTTTTTATTTAAATTGAAGCCCTCTAATAACTTTTAAATTTGATATCTGTATTTTATGTACATTGCTGTTCAATTATTTTTTTTAATGTATTCTAGTTAAGTATTGGCTGTTGTATTTACTATAATTTTTTTTTTTATTTAGTTTTAAGTTAGGTTTGTGTAGACTCTTGAGGTTTATAGAGAAAAGTTTTCATTGGCTAAAATATCGCTTTGCTAAGAGTTCACTTTTTTTTCTTATTTTCTTATTATAAATATATATTTGTGAAATTATGAAAATAAAGATTATTATTATTATTAAGGATTTAAGCCACACGGCTTTGCACTCCTCTAAGGGGAACATTCACTCATCCCAGATATCTTCAGATACCGGAAATTAGCTCTGTGGGAGCCCTTCCATGTTGTCAGGCTCGGGGTGACTTTAAATTTTTTTGGTTGTATTCCCAACAAATTTCCGGACAGTCCGAGGCCGAAGAAATTGGTTTTGCATATCCTTATACAGATGTTCACCGAGGCCTAATCCCTTGATGGGGAAGGGTCTTTGAATGCCGTTGTTGGTAAAATTATGGGGATCTTTTGGGACTTTTTCATTCCCAACGTCTTCTATTTGTGTTTCTAGATTTGTACTGAAACTTTTTCATTGTATTTCTCCCGTAGGTTGTTTGTTGTTGAAGCGACGTCAATCAGTGTTATTTTTTCCCTTTAAACTTTATCCACCATAATATCTGGTCTATTCTGAGCAACAGTTTGGTCTGTGGCAGTTCTATCCCAGTACAATTAAACCCTGTTGTTTTCGAATTTTTTCCCCAGTATTTAGTAAGGAAATTTTTTCAGTCTGTAAAAGCTTTAGCTTTTTGCCAATTGTTGATGGAGTATCTGGCTGCTGAATCATGTCTTTCCTTATCCCTCTGATGCTGCAATGTTGGCAATCCCCAAAAGGTGCGGGATTGTCTGATGTTGACATCTGGCATCGATCGTTAGACGGTCCCAACAAGCTCGATAGTTTTTGTTGAATAACCTGGTCCTGTATAGTTTTTTTAGCTTCCCCCCCGGAAGTCTTCCGAGGGCCAGCCAGTAGATCGACGCGAACTGTCGGGGTTTTTCCTGGCGACCCCCCGGGGGGAGTCCAGAAGAAGTTTCTCCAAAACCCGGCGGCTTCTCCTGGTTTGAACTGCATTTCAGATCCATCAGTCAACGGTGAAAAGTTCGCCCGGGATATTGTTTTGGGGTATCGGGGGGAAAAGTCTGCCAGCCTGAAAAAAACTTCTGTTTATTATTTGTTGGTCTAATTGCCACAAATCCACCAACCTCTTCCCTGATATCGTGGGAAAAAAAAAGGGTAATACGGGTGATGTTTGTCCTTTGTAGAGTTTCATCTTCGTATTTGATGTCAGTTTTTTCCCCACCCCCACCCCAAAAGAGTAAGTGAGGGAGTCGGGAAGGTTACGCCTTAAACAGATTTTGCTGTTTGATTTAAATTTTCGACCTTCTTAAAACCTTCCCGATAAACCTCTTCCATTGTTTCTTGTTGATCTTTGTTTTTTCATCTCTTAATAGCCTCTTCAAATCATGGATATTTTAACTCTTAAAAACTAACAACCGGTTTTCTTTTAATATGTTTAGGACGCGGTATGTCAGTCCGAACGATCCCATATCCCCCCGGGGAACTCCACGATTTTGAAACATGCTCGAGCTGGTTTTTAGTTTCCCCAAAATTTAAAAAGGGCATCCAAACAGTGATTCAGCCTTATCAATCTTCTTTGTTGTTCCTAAACTAAAGCCATACTCAAATGAGTTAAGATTTCTGCGCCGCAGAACCAAAATGGGTTTAACGAATCACCCTGAAATATACCTTCGTATTGGAATAGTGCCAGTCGATGTTGTCGCTGGAGGGCACTTGGGGGTTAATTTTTTGTCCCACGTTAACATGATGTTTCTGTGGAAAAATATAATTATCGGGCCCCCGTATATTCTTATAGCCGAAGCACCCCATTGTGGGACCCATCGAAGGCCTTTTTTTAGCTCCCCGTAGGGAGCGAAAAAAATTTCTACGACCAGTATGTTTTTTCAGACGAAGAGAGATATTGCCCCGTCTTTTTTAACCCATTTTTTGCTTTTTTGGCAATCCCCTTGCGGGCTGCAATAATGTTTTGCCACGTGTGCTTGATACCGGTTTGTAAGGCAAGATGTGATCACCTTGAAAAGGGGGGAAAAGGGGATTGGCCGATTTCGTTGGGTCCCTGTTGTTTATCCTTGAGATTAATTGTGAGAAATAATTTTAATTTTCTGTGATAGCAAAACATCATTATTAGAACAGCCAGTTGATGATGCAGCTTAATTTATGTAACAAAACCCCCAAAAAAAAGGATCTACGTAACACCGAAACAAACCAACTAAACAAATTTTCTAAAATACAAGAAACATGGCAGGGTCCAAAATCTATATCATAATCAACATGATATAATCTTTTTATAATGGGTGTAGTAACCGTTAATTAAAATATAACAAAAAAAAAACGATCATCAGGTTTTAAATAAACACATAAACAAGTGCCTTAAAATAAACTTTTGGGGTTTGTAAAACGTAGATATCGAACCACGAAACCCTGCCCAAAAGTCGGCCACCCCCACCTGTGTTACGGGAATTATATATGCCATATATTATATATATATATATATATATATATATATATATATATATATATATATATATATATATATATATATATTATATATATATATATATATATATATATATATATATATATATATAATATATATATATATATATATATATATATATATATATATATATATATATATATATATATATATATATATATATATATATATATATATATATATATATATTTATATGTATATATATATATATATATATATATATATATATATATATATATATATATATATATATATATATATATATATATATATATATATATATATATATATATATATATATATATATATATATATATATATATATATTTATATATGCAGTCGTTATTATGCAGATCCGCTTGTTTTTATAAGCCCATCTGTTTTTTTTTACACAGTGCACTAAGGCATATATCGTTTGAAATACAAAACTGTGTGTTCCTAATGGAACGGAGAACTGTGAATTCCTATTTCACTGAATACGTGCACTCCAGTTCCCTGCTCGGTTTTGAAATCATCCGTATACCAAAGGATGTCCCCAACCGTGCCGAGGAGATCGTGTTGCTGCCACTCACTTTGATCTGGAATTTTTACCTCGAAGTTTTTGTTGAATGAGTATTTGGGAATCATCTGGTCTGTTCTCTTGTCCAGGATATTGTCGCCCACCTGACTTTTTATGTTGTTGTGTCCCAAACTAACGTAAACACCAGTTGGTTTTTGTTGCAGTCTATGAGGTTAAGTGGTGAAAGATCTAAGTGACACTCTATGGCTGCTGTTGGGGTTGTTTTAATTGCTCCTGTTATAGCTAAGCCAGCAAGTCTCTATACCTTGGCCAGTTCTATAACAGCAATTCTTTGTCGCATTTTTGTCCACCATACCAGTGATGCGTATGTTATTATAGGCGCGTCTGATTAACATGAGAGTCATTTCCGCTTTCTTTCTTATTTTCTTAATGTTGGTTCCAGGTAAGTTTAGAGTCTAGGATGACACCTAAATATTTTACCTCTGCCACAATCTTGATTGCTTCACCACGTAGAGTCAGGGGTCCGAAACTCTAGATTTCTCCTTTTAGTGAAGGCAACTATGACTAATTTAGAAAGGTTTATATAGTAGGTCTAACTTTAAATTGTAAGCTAAAACTTATAATTATTTTATTAAACAAAAAACCTAATCTGTGAGAATATGCTGCTTCCGAAAGTATCCATAAATGTCCTGCCAGAAGGACGGATTTATTTGTGGACATACGTCCTGTTAGCAGGACAGAAAATTTCCACATAAGTACTTCTAGAAGCGTTTTTAGCAGAACTTTGATCTGTACAATATAGCAGTAAAAAATACTTTTTAATTTGTTTTTACCGATAACAATTAAGACAAGCAATCTCTGTATAAAATTTTTAAATTATTTATAGTAAAATTTTGATAATTTAGGATTTTAGAACAAAATCTAAGAAATAACGTATTTAATCTTAAGACCAAACTAACCAAAAAGACAGAAGAAAAACAAATATAATTCACTAACAGTAATTTAGTAAAATTAATTTACTTGCCACAACAAGAAAAACATCATTTACTTTTCATTAAAATCTAACAACTTGCCGCAAATGGAATTACAAACAACAAAGTGTTTTTATAGCCTGTAAAACTTCTCAGGAAGAGGAACATACAAAGCAAATACTGCATTAGATGAGAAACCTAAGTTTAAAATACAGCAAACTCTATTAGTAAATGTATTTACGATTGCTACGTCGCCGTAATTTTAATGAATCTTTACGGTCTTTACCCTAAACAAGCAAGATATTATTTAAACTTTTAACTTAAAATTCGCATATTTTATGTATTTTTACTTTTTTAAAGCCCATGCCAAGTATCTCATTACAGATTACTAGTCAGTTTTTGTATCAAAGTTAATCTATTCTTGGCTTGTATGGTTTGACGTATATTAAAAACTGCTTCTTGCAATTCCAAAGTATTAAAGCCTTGCTTTTAACTTAAATAAAGTGTATTTTTTTAAAATAATATTTAAAATATATTTTTATTATACATATAATTTTTATTTACTATCTTTATCTCCTTTTTTGTCTTTGTTTATATTTATTTTTATCCTAGTACCAAACTAATATCTGCCTTTAAATTTACATTTAAACCAATTTTTTTCTATCTCTATCTCTATCTCTATCATCTATCTTATCTATATCTATATCTATATCTATATCTATATCTATATCTATATCTATATCTATATCTATATCTATATCTATATCTATATCTATATCTATATCTATATCTATATCTATATTATATATTATATATATATATATATATATATATATATATATATATATATATATATATATATATATATATATATATATATATATATATATATATATATATATATATATATATATATATATATATATATATATCTATCTCTATCTCTATCTCCATCTCCATCTCTATCTCTATCTCTATCTCTATCTCTATCTCTATCTCTATCTCTATCTCTATCTCTATCTCTATGGCAGAATTGCTGTTTTATTGATGTCAATGTAATGTCTGAGGTGATAATAAAATACCCGAAGCGCATTGTTATGTCGGTGGAGGTAACCACTGACAG
This sequence comes from Listronotus oregonensis, assembly GCA_019359885.1. Classification (NCBI taxonomy): domain Eukaryota; kingdom Metazoa; phylum Arthropoda; class Insecta; order Coleoptera; family Curculionidae; genus Listronotus; species Listronotus oregonensis. Next base: position 64,708 of record JAHBCN010002185.1, read on the forward strand.
CATGCACTGGACAGTGAATAAGTGCATAAGGTTTTGGGATTGCTTTCGAAGGTTCGACAAGCAGTATAGATGTAAAAATGACTTCGATATACTAATGTGTTTATCACCCCATCCTGGCATGCTAGTAGGAAACCTTCGGTCTTGACTTGAACTCAGCAGATTTCAAAAACCAAATCTTAAGGTTTTAAGATAGATTATGTCTTTCTATGGTTTGGTAAAATACTCCATGCTGCGGCTTATTAATGTGATCTTTTAAGAGCATCTGCTGTTCTGCTCTTTTAACTGCAGTTCTTACGGCTTGAGACTCAAGTCTTATAAATTATTGGTCGTCGTTTGGATCTATTGCAAATCTAAAACCGAATTTCTTTGCTGCTCGTTCCGCTGCCTTGAATAGAAATGCTCCAACATTAGCTATCTCGTGTGCTCTTACTAGTTGCATCAGTGGATCAGTACTATTGGCAACTTGACTAGCAAGACTCAAAACCAGCCGATTATGCATCCACTTGCGGTGTAGATGCATCATTTTTCGTATACTGACGTCCAGCTCACGCAGTTCACTTGCGTCCACTTAACTACTTTAAAAGAATAAAGCAATACAGGAATTGCCAGCATGTTAGTAGTCAAGGACCTTATTTATTCCAAATAATCAGGATTTCCAAATTTTCCTTAAAGGTCACCTGTAATTGCTTCTGAGCTCCAATCTTCACAGCTCTAATATCTTCCGGTTTTGGTCGATACCTAAAAATCGATGATTTTTGTTGTTTTGTAAGGGGGAGTAGTGCACTATCGGCAAGCTAGTTAGCTTCTAAATCGTTTCCGTACCGGCCCTTCACTAGCTTAAGTTTTGCACACTTTTAGAGACTCACTGTTGTAAGTCTCGCCAGCTAGTTGCGCACAGTTTCAGGTCATCCATATAAAACAGATGCGTTACCTTATGCTCACGTCTTCCAGGTGGTCCACAGCAATATCCACTTGTCTTCCGAAGAGACACGGATACGGGAAGCAGCGATATATAGAATAGCAAAGGACTAAGTGAGTTGAAATACGCCCTTCTTTAACGTAATGGGTTCGGTAATCATTTTTTGTGCTCCAAATATTATAGAAAATTTTGATTTCCAAAGTGATATCAGTTGCTCAATACATCGGATAAGGTAAAGAGGAGCCTTAAGATCTTTAAGCAGATGCAACAGTAATTCATGAGATGTTGTGGCAAACGCTTTTTTGTTGTCAATCCACGCCATATTAGGGTGGCGCTTGTATTGGATTGAGTCTTGTGTGATGCATCTATCGATTAGGAGATTTTCTTTGCAACCATTAAAACCTATTTTTCTTCCTCGCTGCTCCCCTACATCAGGGAGTATTGGATCAACTGCACTTAATGTTCTAGAATATAAGATTCTGGCTAAATGCGGATGTGTACTGGGGAATTTCTTTCACCAGTAGTTTTTTATATTTGTTGTCATTATCTTATTTTGTGTCGCCTCGTGACAATACTACACTCCTACCTTAAAAGCCAGTAATAATATTAATAATAAAATAGTTCATTAAAAACATAAATTTTTGGTCCTCTGTATTAAAAAAAAATTGGAAACTTTGTAACAGCATTTTCCAATTCTATAAATCAATTACCTAAAGTATTTATTTTCCGTCTGACAAATGCAAATTCAATACTCAAACAATGATTCTTTGTTTAAATTCAACCAAAAATAAATGAATAATTTAGAATAGCAGTTTAATGTAATCCAATGAAATCGTCGTCTATATAGATTTAACTTTGTTTGGCTTTATCGATGTCTTGCGATGAAATTTTAAACTTAATTTATCTTTAAATTATCCACTCTGTCTTGCCCTACAAACCCAATTGACCTACTTAGCGTTAATCCTCCCTACTTTAAGTCTTTAATACATTTTCGGGAATAAATTGTTTTAGGAGAAAATGAAATTTGCTTTAAAAAGAACCTAAAAGATCGTATGTTCACGTTTAAAAGATACGTTAGTGTCCTGAATCGAGAATGCTAGCACTTCAATCCTAAAAGGTCTTCAGATCTCAGGGATTGCGATCTTGGTATACTTAATCCCGGGATCAGAAACAAATATATTTTTTAAAAATCACTTGATTAATTAAAATAAATTTATTTAGTTACAACAAAATACAACAAATCAACTTTATAATATCTTAAAAACATACCGGGTGGTGGATCATCGGGCGGGATATAGGAAATCTAATGTAATTTTCAATGGGGTCAATTATTGGCTTCTCCAATTATTTTGAAGAAAAATTCTAAAAAGGTTTATTACAGAGCATGCATATCTACGTCCATGGTAAAAACTTAAGATTTTTCGGTTACACCGTTTGCGAATTAGATGCTTATAAATTTTAAAAATTGTTACTTTATTATAGCCTCATATTTATAAGCAACAATAAAAATACCAATAAGTTGTAAATTACCGTTATTATTTTAAAATTGACAGCTTTATCATTATCAAAAATCGTTCAGCGAAAAGATTAACCATGAATTACACTTATGAAGAAAAAAAAGTATTTACCAAAAGGTATCAGACCTGTTCTCTGCTCAGTATCCGAATAGACCGATATTCGGAAAATCAACAGGTGTTAAGCAAGGGAATATTAAAAAGAAGAAAATGTAAGAGATGATAAAGACATTAAAGTTTTATTAATTTTATTTTCAACTAGTGATGAGCAAAGCAAGACCAAGAACAAGACCGGGCTAGTCTTGGTCTTGGTCTTGAGCCTGGTCTTGGTCTTGGTCTTGCAAGCCAAAGGAAGGTCTTGGTATTGGTCTAGGTCTTGCACCACCCGGTCTTGGTCTTGGTCTTGCTGCAAGAGTCTTGCTGGTCTTGCTTTTTTTGGTAGTAATAATTTAAACTAAGTAATATTAAATAAAATATATTTTTTTAATACTTAAAAATAAATACAAATGGAAACTATATTTTCTGCATTAAAATTATAAAATATGTCAATTTTTACCTTACACATACGTTTGAATTATTTGGTTAAAAAAATATTTTAAATGTAGGGGTTTATTTATTTATGCTCCATCTCTAGTTGAATTGAGACACAACCTGTTTTTATATATTTAGTGGCAACATTTTAATGCTTAGAATTATTTATTTTTTTAAAGAGGCATATAAAATTAAAAGAAATACAAAACTATGTACTGTGTGAGCAGAAAAAAAACTTTTAATTTCAACCAGGTATGAAATTTTCGTGAAATTGATTTTAATATGTAAACATTGGTTTCTGATTTAAAAACAAGTTATTCAGAAATCTTTTCAGTTTATATGAACTTTTTATCTTTAAATTAGTCAAACATTTGCCGTACAAAGTTTGTACAAATACCTTCTTAACATTCTCCATATACAAGGTGACTCAATACTGTGACAAAGCTCGATATCTCCAAAACCCGTTCATTATGGTGAAAAACTAAATATGAAAAAATTATAAAAAAAGGCGTAAAATGTAAAATATTTTTCTATTCTAGCAGAATCCACTGCCACTCAAGAAATTTCCCTTATTTTTAGCTTTTAACCTAAAATATAAAATTTATGACAAAAAAACATTAAAAAAAATCACCACCCTGTATGTTATGCTGTAAAATTGTTAAACTGTCATATAAAAACAATATCAATATAGACAGTTTTCAAATATACTTTTTTGGTTTTGATAAAAATAACGTCATTATTACTTTTTTAGATTGTTTTGCCTTTTACGTCAGAACCGGAAGTGATATTTAAAATCCATTTGTATAAAAATTATTCCAATATGACATGAAAAATATATTTTTTATTAATTCCTCTCTTTTACATTTATATCTTAGTTTTAAGAAGCAATCTAATGGTGCCACTTCTTACAGTGTGGAGCAAAAATAATGTTTTTCTGGATTTTGAAAGTTTCTGATCCACCCTGTAAGTGGCATCACTAGATAGCTAATTAAAAAAAAAAAAAAAATAAAGTTATTTTTAGCTTCTATAGCTTTGTACCCCTAGCTTTTCTCTGTCGTGAACGGTTTTGAAGATATCGTGCTTTGTCGGACCATTAATCACAATCCTATTATTTTTGAAACATGTTATTGAATTTACTCATAATCGTTGTTAAAGAACTGTATAAAATAACAATATATATTAAAAAAACTCATATATTTTTTTTTGGTCATTTTTGTATGAAATACCTCTGTATATTGAATATAAAAATTAAATATTAAAATATTTTAAAAAAAGTTGAAGAAGTGCAAGAGTCTTGCAGGTCGGTCTTGGTCTTGCGTAGTCCTGCACTCCTCTGTCTTGGTCTTGCATACCCCGGTCTTGGTATTGGTCTTGCAAGCGAAAAGGCGGTCTTGGTCTCGATCTCGATCTTGGTCTTGCTGCAAGACCAACGACCAAGACCGGTCTCGCTCATCACTATTTTCAACATATTATTTGTAATAGTATTACTAATTTATTAAAGCATGTAAATATTGTAAATGCTATAGTACTTGAGATTTGTTGCTTTAGTTTAATTTAACCTAACTTCTTAACAACTGCATAAGTACATTTTAATCTTTTCGCTGTATGATATTTTGATAACGATAAAGCAATACATACAGGTATTTTTATTGTTGTTTATAAATATAAGGCGATAATAAAGTAACAATTTTTAAAAATATATTAGCATCTAACTCACAAACGGTGTAAGTGAAAAATCTAAAGTTTTTATCATAAACGTGGATTTACCTGTTCTTTAATAAACTTCAATAGAATTTTTCATCAAAATAATTGGGACAGCCATTAATTGACCCTATTAAAAGTTACATGGGATTATCCATATCCAAACTTTTAGATAATGTTGAATTGGGAAACCAGAAATTCTTCCTAATTTATTCCATCAAAAATACAATCATGTTTGCTCTTCTATAGAGAAAAAAATCATTTACCATTAGGTGCCCTACATTCAAGAATAACATTTAATTTTATAAATGCCTTACATCCTATACATTTAGCTGTTTTTGCAAACCTTGGATATCTCTTTTAAACCAAAAAATATTTTCTTTCTTTTATCCTGTAGGTACACTCTCTTTATATCCCAAATGAGACCCTAGTTTTAATGCTGTTTCTATGTCTGGGAATTCTTTCATAATACTAACTATTTTTAATTGCATCCAAAAAAGCTTTTTGCTTTAGCTCATTCGACTAGCTGTAGAAGACCTTCCATTCTTTTATAGGTATTTTCACAGCTGCTAGAAGGAATTAACTAACAAAATAATTTCTTTCCCTGCAATTTAGAAAAGGGCTACAGGGAAAGCCACTCTCATGTATTTCATTAGAGTTCATCTTGAGAAACCAGAATTGCCCAAATTTCGGCAACAGTTTCCAAACCACCAAGGTCCTTGGATTCTGCAAGGGTCTCTTCTTACTTTCCAAATCTTTAAGTATCGTGGTAAACACTGCCTAATATTTACTCTACTTTAGACAGCTATGGTGCATTAGGCTTATTAGCAGAGTTGTAAAATTGCTCCAAAATTACTGTTAATAGTTTGCAAACAAGAATAATAAGATTAGTATGCCAAAAAGTGCATCCAAGCAAAAGACAACATTTTAAACTTTTATTTTATTTTTTGAAGGTACTTTTTTATTTAATTTTAAAAAATTATATTTTATAGACTGTATTTTTAATTAATTACTACGCTTATAGTTTAATTTGCAAGAAAAATTTCTAAACTTATAATAGTAAAGTTTTGAAGGCGCGCGGAATAAATACGAGTATAATAAATATAATTTTATCACGTTTTCCTTTCCACTTTTATGGATAAGTTCTAGATTACCATGTTTTTTAGTTATTTTTCAGGTTAATTCCTAGGTTCCATTTAACTCTAAAATAAGTGTGTCAAATTTATAATAAGCGCCTCACACGTTTTTGTTGGTAGATCGGTGTTTTCTCAATAAAAGGTCCGAAAATTTGAATAATTACATTACACACTTGATTTAGCTAATCTACATAAATTACCCATTTTAAATGAATCATTTCCTATTCTGCCGGATATTAAATTAGCACCGTAACGCAGAAAATTAAATGGCTCTGCTTCTAATGTGTAAAAGATGTGTTTCTTTTTGTTTACGCACCAGTGGGTAAAGGTTTTATGTTTATTACCTTTGGCCTACTCATAAAAAAATATGTTATGCGTGCAAATTTGGTTCAGTATTTAAGCCCCTGTATAAAAAACTGGTTTGGAAAAGGTTAAAAAAAATTTTGGAAAGAAAAAATAAACCCTAACTTTTGTCATTTTAAATTGACAAATTAAAAAAATTGTTATTAAAAAAACTTTCTTTTTTTGCTTTTAGGGGTAAAATTAAATTTCGCCCCTTTTTTAAAAAGTAAATATTGTGCCTTAATTTTGAGACACACTGTAGTAAAATTTTTACATATTTAACTGCATTTTTAGAAAAAATAGCTGAAGTCACAAAAAAATCTAAAAATACAGTATAACCTTTTTTTTATTGATGTAACACTTAAATATTCCCAACCAAATTAACCAAAATAAGAACACCATTATTTGTTCGTATTACAAACAGCTTCCTGGCACAAATCTGATTACCAACAACAAGGTGTTTTCATCGGCAGCAAAACCGCTTACTAAATAGTAACGTACAAAACCCATACGAAAGCTGAATAAGACGAGAAATTTAATTTAGAAACGTTTAAAAAAAAAAACTTAATTAGCAAATGTGTTTACAATTGTTACGTTGCAGACATTTAAATGAACCTTTATTTCACTATTATACTACATCGAAAAGAAAAAGAATTAATATGTTGTTTAGCGCATGAAATAAATTTATATATATAAAATATATATATATATATATATATATATATATATATATATATATATATATATATATATATATATATATATATATATATATATATATATATATATATATATATATATATATATATATATATATATATATATATATATATATATATATATATATATATATATATATATATATATATATATATATATATATATATATATATATATATATATATATATATATATATATATATATATATATAATATTTTATATATAATTATATATATAAATATAATATATATATATTATAATAATATATATAATATAATATAATAAATGTCCCGAATAAACAAGCAACAGCAATTCTTGGGTAAAAAATGCAATTTATAAAATGCCCCCATCGAAAATTAATATACAAAATTTTTTTGTTAAACTTTTAATTTTGCTTTCGTTTTTCCTTAATAATTATTTAACCAAATGACCTAGCGGTACAAAATTTGGGTTTTTGGGGGGTTTTTTGAGGTGGGAAAATTTTAAAATTTTTCAACGCTTTTAATTTGCTACTAGAGGGCGCCAGCTACGGGCCCACCTCACTAGTTTTAAATGTCGTAACTTTTTTAGGCTTAGAATATTGACCCGTTTATTATAAAATAAGTTTATAAATCCACTGCATCAAAAATGTATACTTTATTTAAGTCTCTAGGAGCAGCCGTTCTTGAGATAAACGCACTTTATCCGCAAATTTTTTATGGAAAATAAATTTTATCCAATTGTTTTCAAACTTTGCATAGTGGTAGTTCTAAATACGCTGATCAAAGGTCTTCCAGGGCACAAAACCCGAAAACGCCTCCAACCCCCCCAAAAACACCCTCAAAGGTCACGGGGGATTTTTTTCATTGACATTGAAAATTTAAACATGGCTCCAAATAAACTTTTGGTGATTAAGGTGAGAGTTTTAAAGCATTATAGAGCTTAAATACATAATGATAAAATAAAAAGTAATGGTTTATTTGAATGTCTTTTTCTTATTGTTTTAGGTACCACTAGTGGTGGTCGGTATCTCAGGAGTATGTCAAACAGATGAATCAGTGAAAACGTATGACCGATTTTTGGTTCAAGTTAGAGACGGGCGGGCAAAACCCAACCAATAGGGTACATAAGCTTGCCAATTTTCTGAAAAAAATAGCCACTTTTTTGAAGTTTTAAAACATCGAAGGCCTTACAGATCATGCTTTTAGAAAATTGCTGCCACCTTATTAGCCAACATTGGTGCAGATGTACTCCAAATTAAAAAGTTGAAAGGATGAAAATCCAGTATTTTGGCTAAAGGTTATGTTGGCTTTTTAGCGAAGGACAAAACCAAAACAGCTTCCGTATTGTCCACTTATTCGATGATGCCAAATGTTCCATCTAGCTTAAAATCTCGACACCTAAGTAAAATAAAGGTGGAAAATAAGGATGAGAAATGAAAGTGGAAAGTAGAGGTAAGTAACACGACACTTCCAAACCTTAAATGGGTTAATAATGTCAACATTACATATATGGCTGTACATTAACTGAACTTTTTATTAATAATAATAATTTATCAATTACATTTTCTACCCTGTTTTGTTAACTATTTTGTTAGCTATCAAAACAGCTATATTTTTCTAAACATTATTTAATTAATGGAAAAATAAAACAATTAAAATTTAACCTCTAGAACTACAAATCCATTTTTTAACCTACAAACCAGGGTAAATAATTACCTCACAAAATTTTTGCTTTTAAAATCACTGGGACTTATGAGTACTTGATTTTTTCGTTTTTTTATGCCCAAGAAGAATTTCAGTTTTATCACGATTAGGTTAGTTAAAAATTGATTTAAATAGCTATAAGTACTGAAAAAAATCAAACCGATTTTCTAATTTCCAACGGGATGCTAAAGAGGACACAAAGGGCCTTACAAAAAAAATACAATCATGATGTTTTGTATGTTTAGGATTCGATCAATGAAATATTCAAATAAATATCCATATAATACTGGTTTTTAAGAATCTATTTTTGTTTCTCTTATGGAAAATATGAAACAAAAATAGAAATTTAACAGATATAAAAAATATTTAACACTACAGTGTTACAATTTACTTAGTAATATTTACTTATTATTTACCTGGGGTAGATATTTACTCCGGTTTATAGTTTTAGGGTTAATAATGAAGTCTTTAAAATGGTATTGCTAATACAGTGCAAGCGTACTTTTAAGATCATTATTGGCTTACCCTGTGTAGCTATCAGGTTTATGCCAATAAAAAAAATGTTAATCTGGACATGGGTAACAACAAATTAAAATTTTTACAAATTTTCACTGTTACCAGGTTCCATAAGATTTGCATCATATCCTTCAGAAAACTTTATATGTGAAATTATATCAAATCAATATTTATATACTTGAATTTTTTTGGATATGCAGTTATGTCAAAAAGCCCAAAAAAAACGTATTTCTTAGCTGTTAACAATTGACATACCAAAGGTGCGTTCGTTTTGTATATTCAATTTGCGCATTTGTTCACACCGTAAGAACTTTTCGCTCCGAACCCGTTGGAGATGGATCTGACAAATGCTTTTATAAATGTTTCATTTATATTTTTTTACAAATATATTTCTTTATAATTTGGATTGTTTTATAAACTGTAAAGTTCTATTTTCCATACTTTTAACAAAAACTAAAATTTTTTTTAAAATCTGATTTATTTATAAAAAAGTGTGCAAAAAATGCTTTCTTAACAAAGAAAACAAAGAAGTTAAAATGATTGCTCATTTCATCATTTTATTTTTGATGGAGAGATTTTATGGTAATATGCTCTTTAAGTGCATACATGCGATAAATGGTATCCCGGATCTTGCTTTTTAAGTAGTCAGTAATTTTGATATGCTCTTTATTTCTTGTTAATGATACTTCTTTAAAACTTTTGTCCGATTTTAGTCCATATTTTTTAAAATTAAATATTGCTCTTGCACTCACTTTCGTTGCGGCAGCTGTCCTTTTCACCACATTTTAAAAGTTCAAGGCAATTCCTGCAGCTTCTTGTTGCTTCTCTAGCTCAAAAAAGCCAATAAATTTAGAATAATGAGCTGGCTTTGCTCGTTTAGTCGCTTATTTTCTATTTTTTTCGGAATTTTTACTTTTGACGCACGCAGATAATTTTTTTTTGACAATTCGAAATTTTAAACTTGTGAATTTGTCATTAATGTGACAAGTACCAGTTGAAATAAGAAAACAAATGACTTTTTTTGGTAAATTTATTGTTTCTCTCTGCAAAAGTGTATCAGTTAAGGATGCAAAAAAATGTCGGAACTGCATATCCGAAAAAATTCAACTATAAATATTTATATATTTTAGAATTCATTAATAAATATATTGTTTTGTATCCCTTAAGAATTCTAATAATTTGTAAGGCCAGAAAGATAAACGTCCAAAGAAGTGACAGTTTTAATAACTACATACCTCAGGTCTTGTTAATAACTAGTAAATTACTTCAAAATACGGTAATTGGTAACAATTAATGAACAAACCTCTACCGCCACCATAAAAACACAAACGGCGTTAGACATAGTGTCATAATCATATTGCAGTTAATTTTTTCAAACGAGAGGTCAAAATGCTAAGGACCATTAATTCATTTAAAAGTAATTTGGTTTCGGTCAGACCATACGGGCTTGTTATATAATCATTAACAATTTTGTGTGATGAGAGAATGGTTGGGAATGTTTTGTTGACACCGACTAAAATTAAAAGATCGTTAATAATATCATTTAGAAAAACATACTGATATTTAGTTATAATATATGCAAATTTAATGCAAAAATCTGTTAAAGTTTTGGGGTTCGCACAGCCCTTGTTAAGTTATTAACTAACAGTCAGAAGCTCAATCTTAAGTAAACGGAATTAAGACATCTAAGTAATAGAGCGAGTCCCATTTAGTTCTTCACATTTAGATTTTTTTAGAGTATCCATAGTATTCATATTAAAAAACTTAAAACTTTTAAAGACTAGAAATACAAGCCGCCTACAGGGAAGCAACAAAAATCCTAAAATTTTCCCTGAACAAGTTACCCCTATTTTCCAAATTAAAGGTATCTTAAAAATATATATTTAGAATCAATTTTTGCACATTATTACAAAATTAAAGTCACTTACAAGTAAAAACTTTTTTTAAGTGATTATTTTTCCTAAAGGTAACTATGCCTATAAAAACTGTTATAGAAATCAGCTATCTGACTTTATGATATCAGAAATATGGTGATATCACAATGGGTACAGGCGTGGCCGGGGGACAAATCCCCCCGCGCCCCCTTGGGGATCGGCGCCCCCCGCCTAAAAAAAATTAGAATTTTGTGGTTTTTATTCTTATAATAATTAAAAATTTTTTCCCCTTTTTTAAAAAAAGTTTTTTTTTATTTAAAAGAAAAAAAAGTTTTTTTATAGGACATTTTGTAATTAGTTTAGTTTTAGCCATTTAATTTAACTTGGCATTTGGGGGTAATTGACAGTGATATTTATTTAGCTTAATGGGAAAATACTTTAAATAATAGGTTAAGTTATTATTTTTAAATGTAACATATTAAATAAGTTTATTAGCAGTTTTTTTATCATTGGGTTTTAAAGTTAGTTACAGGTATTTTTTTTTTAAAAAAAAAAAAAAAAGTTTTGGTTTACTAAAAATTTTTAAAAAGGTTTTTCATAAAAAAAATTTAAAAAAAAAAAAATTTCAGTTTGAAAAAAAAAAATTTTTAAAGTTGTAGGGGTTTTTTTTGGCCAACCCCCCCCAAAAATTTTCCATTCCCTTTCGTCCTGTTGGTTTTCCCAATCGAGCACCCCCAAGGTTTAAGGTCCTGCAATATTATCCCCCAAATTTTTTTAATGGTCTTTTTTTTTTAGGGGTTTCTTCCCGACCATTTTAATTGCCTTGGTCATTACTCCTCTGGACATGTCCCGCCAAACCCCTTAACTTGGATAACCCCAATTCCCAAAAGTCTTATACTTTGCCCGTTTCTCCCGTTTTTTATCAAATTATTTTCCCAAAAAAATCTTTTTTTAAAAAGATTGAGTAATGTTTTTTCAGTCAGGCCAAATTTTGCTAGGATAAGTTAAACTGTTTTTATAATAGTTTTATAAATATTTATTTTGTTTGTCGGGCAGGATTTTGATCGTAATAATTGCTGGGTTGGTTACATTTTTTTCTTGTAGTATGCGCTGTCTTATTTCTACTTTAACGTTGTTATCTGATTTTTTAATGCCCCTAGGTATCGAAAAGATGTACGTGCTCGAAGTTGTATTTGTCCTGGGAACTTTTGTCGTATTCGATCTCGACCTGTGTTTCGTGTCAATGCATATATTTTGTTTTCTCCTCGTTGCTTAATCCCAACTTTTTCCCCCTTTTTTTAAATTTATAAAGGCTTCCTTACGAAAATTTTTTTTTCCACAACATCTAGATCATCTGCATAGCCAGAATCAGTCTAGGCCGCTATTCCGAAAATGCTTATACCTAGTTCGGTTCGTCTTATCACCTTCTTTAAAAGGGGTTAAAAAAAACTGGTGACAGTGCATCCCATTGTTTAAGAATAGTTTTAATATCAAATATTTCGCTGTATTGACCTTCTATTTTAATTGCACCATATGATGTATTTCGATACGCTAAATCTAAATGCGAAGCCGTCGGGGTGTACTACTCCAAATTTACATGTTTTATCAAGTTAAAAAAAAAAAATATGTTTTTTCTACTAGCTGTGGAACGCAGCCTTTTCTGCACCAATTTATTTGGAAAGGGCATTTTTCCGCACTAGTGGGAAAATAATCATTTTTTTCCCCTAGTGCATAAAAGTAAACCCTTCAAATTTCCCCTTAAACAGGTACTTAAAATGTTTTTAATTCTGAAGTTTGACTTGTATAATTCTATTATTCATAGTATTCTTTTATTTGTACAAATTAGGTGTAAAATCAAGAAATATTTACTAAAAATTAACATTGTTTCAAACATCCTGGTATATATTAAACTTGCTTGTCAGATTTTTGTTTTGACCGGGGCCGGTTCCATATTATAAAAAATCAAAGTCATTAAAATCATCGATAATTAAAAGTGTCTTTAGTACATTCTTCAGTATCGTCGATTTTGAATAAAAAACGTTTCCCATGGGGGCTTCTGACAAGGAATTACCTGAATCCATTCAAAGCAGCCGAAATAGCAAATTTAGATTTGTTGCCGTCCAAGTCGAGGCACAGGTACGAGAAAGAATATACAGCATTTACAAGCTGGTGTGGCGAGAAAAAAATCAAAAGTATGAAAGAAGAAGTTTTTATGGCATACTTCGCGGAACTTGCTAAAACATGTAAACCCAATACCTTATGGTCAAGGTATTCCACGTTAAAAAGTGTCATTAAGATCGAAAAGAATATGGATTTAAGCAAATATTTCAAAGTTACATCATTTTTGAAGAAGCAAAATGTGGGATTTAGACCCAACAAGGCCAAAATTTTCTCAAAAGATGAAATAGCAAAATTTATTAATGATGTCTTTTCAAAGCGATGAAGGTAGCTCAATTTTGGACTAGCTGGTGCGTGTCGTCCAGAAAATTATGAAAATTAGATTGAGATATTGACGAAAAGGGGGAATCTTTAATTGTAAATATTCCAGACTCCAAAAACCATTCTAGCCGAAGTTTTGTCATTTCCGAGGAAATTGAAAATGGAAAATATCTAGCTTTGTATAGAAAGTATTTCAGTTTACGAAAGCCCGAAACACCACACAGAAGATTTTTTGTTAATTACAAAAAATTGGCTTGTACTGTCCAGTGCATAGGAATAAATACTTTTGGCAAGATGCCTCTGAAATAGCTGTTAGCTAATTCCGCCGGCAGTTACACTAACTCCGCTTCGCGTCGTTCGTGTAACTGCCGTCGCGTGCGGAAAAGTATCACTTTCCGCACTTGTTAGGTAAATAACTATTTCGTAACTGTAATTTTTCGCAATTTTTCGCAGTTTTTTGCTATCTACCTAAAATTTGGGGGGTGTACGGGCCAAACGGATTTGGATTTAGATTCAGCGTATTGAAATACATAAGAAACAAACCTGATCGAGTACAATAAAAAAATCGTTTTCATGTCTAAAAGGTGTACAGCCAAACCGACTTCGGCTTTAGATTCAGCCTATTAAAATGCATAAGAAACATACTTGATCGAATTTAATGAAAAAAATCGTTTTTATTGAACTTAACTGTAATTTTTAACCATTTTTAGCAGTTTTTCGCAATTTACCCAACATTTTGAGGATGTATGGGCCAAACAGACCTCAGATTTCGATTTAGCTTATCAAAATACATATTGATGGGTGGGTCTGGTCAACTGCACAGACCACTATATTTTTTGTGTTCCAGTGTTATTAAAGCTCTTTCTTTAAAACGTTAGGGTACACATGAATTAAGCAGTGTCTTTGATTTAATTAATTTATCGGGGTATTCTCTTACACTAGTCATAGCTTTTTATAATAGCTTAATACTTTAATGCATTTACTGTATTAGGCCTACATTAGGTGTAATGAAATAAATAGTTTTTTTATTTAACTGAGTTTAATTAATTTTCCTGCGTCATAATTAACAGTTTTAAACTTCAAAGGAAAAGTTATTTTAACGTATATAATAATTAATTTTTTGTTTGATATTTTTTTAAAATTTTGTACGTTTGCTTGGATTGAATAATTCATAGTTTTAAAATACGTTAAAATTTATTTGTTAACTACTTTAAATTTTAAGTAAATAAACATTGCTTTTCAATCTCTTTGATGTAGCTTACTAGTACATAGTAAGGTACACTAAGATCAATTTTCTATCAGCCCGAGATGGGTTTAAAGTCTTAAACATGTTATCATGAGTCCAGAGCCACGGAATGTCCTGACCTGTGACAGACTGGGAATGCCCTCAGACATAATGCCTACAGCAACCAATTACAACCGGCCCTACAGTGTAGTCTACCCACAAAGGGAGGACTGGAGTCGAAAAACGACCGACCTGCTCCGGGCTGACATCTGTTGGTACACCGATGGCTCCAAAACCAAGGACGGTGTTGGAGCTGGAATATATGGACAGAGGCCAAGGGCAGAGTTTTCCTTTAGCCTGGGGATTCTGGCAACCATATTTTAGGCGGAGGTATTTGCTATTGAGATGTGTGCTAGATCGCTGGTTGATCGGCACTGCACACGTAAGACAATTAAAATATTCTCCCATAGTCAAGCAGGTCTTAAGGCTCTTGAATCCAGCCGGTGCAATTCGAAAACCGTCTGGAATTGCAAGGATGCGCTGACCAAACTGGGTCAAAACAATAAGGTTACACTACTGTGGATACCTGGACACACCGGCCTAGAGGGTAATGAATCCGCAGACCTCCTTGCCAAAAGGGGGGCGGAGACAAATCACAGGGCCGGAACCGGTCATCGGTATATCTTATGGAACGGCCAAGCAGTTCATATCAGCTGGGACACAAAGAGAAAATCTTCGGTACTGGCATGGACCTCCGGGTCTCAGACACTCGAAAGCCTTTATAAGCCCACCGAACCAACAATGTACTGTCAAACTACTGGAGCAATCAAGGGTACACCTTAAAACTCTAGTGGGACTGTACACGAGACACTGCAGATTAAAATACCACATGCACAAGATCGGCCTAGCGAAAGACGCCGAATGCAGCATGTGCATGGAGGGGATGAATCGGCAGAACACATACTGTGTTCGTGCCCAGCAATGGAACGACTAAGATTCGCAATCCTCGGCAATGACACCTTGTTGCCGGGGGAGGTGAAAGATCTCTCTCCCAACAGGATCATCAGACTTATTAGGAGTCTGGACCTGGTGGGAGCAATATAAAAAGGTGTGAGCCACAATAAACCGATCGGTCGCGGTGGAAGGGTGTTATACCCACTTACTTTAAACCTACCTACCTACCTACCTAAAAAAGCCGCGTCGAAGAATCAGCGCACTACATGTGCCATTGAACTCCTACTCATGTTTACATTCTTCCGTCCGTCCCGGACCGATTCCCCGCATGTTATGG
This sequence comes from Listronotus oregonensis, assembly GCA_019359885.1. Lineage (NCBI taxonomy): Eukaryota > Metazoa > Arthropoda > Insecta > Coleoptera > Curculionidae > Listronotus > Listronotus oregonensis. Next base: position 80,602 of record JAHBCN010002185.1, read on the forward strand.
GCGCCTTCACCACTCCCTGTCCCGCGCCCTTTAGATGTACCCAGCAAGGGCCTGGTTGGTACGCCATGCCATAGTTTACAAACTGAGTCTTAAGTTTCAATAGACATTATTTTAAAAGCCTTGGATAACAAAATTTTTAGAAGTCCATTATCCGTTGCGTGTACTAGAACTTAAACAAGTGGATTACTCCCTCAGGGATATTTTAATAAAAGGGTATATTCCCAACAGCCATTTAGAAATATTCATAGCTTATATAAGATTCACTTAAATAAGTTCACTATGCCCTAGAAACTTCTACTGTTTTAAGAAAAATTGTATTAAAATGCTTTAATAATAAAATGCCTGAAAGAGGAAGGCTATATTAGGTTTGAAATAAAAGTGCTTATATTTTATATCATAAGTAGTTCCTTTGGTTTATATTAATGGTCTTACCTTTTATTTTATTTTAATTTATTTGAAAAGATAAAATATTTTTTTATGTGGATTTGATGTCATAATTAAATACAAACAGTATTCCTAAAAAAAATAATATATCTTTTTTTAATCTTGCGAAAAAGGGTACTTGATTTTTGAATAAATCTTACATTTTGGTTTCTACTTTGTATATTACGAGTATTTCTAGACTTTTTGAGAAGTATTAGTGACACACAGTTTTGTTACAAACATTACAAATGCAAAAGTGGTCTAATAAGCTACCGCAAATAAAACAAAAACATTTTTTTGCCAACTACAAGACTGACAATATGGTATATTTTTTATGTATGACTCAATAGCTACTAAAGCTAAAAATATTAAAAATTTTAACTATTAAAACTTAGAAAAATTAGGCCATAATTTTTTTAAGATATATATCCCAATATATCTCATTTTGACAGAATTTTTTTCGATGTGCCAACCGGATAAAAACTATTTTTCATAAAATATGGTATATGAACATTTGTATTGCGTATGGGTTGCCTAAAAAATCATGGTTGAGGCTATAACTAATTAAAAAGTTTTTTTTTATTTTTGATACTCTCTGTATAATGTTAATTCTAATTTATTTATTTCACATGACAGTAGATCACAGGAGATGAGGCATTTTGGCTAGGAATTTTTTTGTCCCGCATGGATTTACCTGAAATTTTTACAGAGGGTAGGGAATAGCCCAAGGATCAAAGTTTATATCATGCCGAGGTGTGCTTTTATCCTGGGGGTGGTTGCCACCCCATCTTGGGGTTGGAAATTTTTTATTACATTTTAACTACAGAAATCGATAAAGAAAGTAATTTGAAGTTAAAAATGTTCTATACATTTTTTTCGTAAAACTAATAGTTTTTGAGTTATTCGCGATTGAAATGTAAAAGTTTTTCGACGAAAAAATCGACGTTTTTAATGGGGTTTTCACGAATAACTCTAAAAATATGCATTTTATCAAAAAACTGTAGAGAGCAAAATTGTAGCTTATAAAAAAACTAGTAAAAATGTTATTTTATAATTTCTTTACAACCAATACAAACCGAACTACGGCTTGTTAATGGTTAGCTTTTGTTCGTCAAATGTTAAATTTGAAAGATTCAAAGTCAAATAGCGGGAAAAGTTTGCATTTTTCAAGGAAAACATATAAGGTCATTTTTAAAGTATATAATAAGACCTTTCTTTTAAAAACACAAAAGGAATTTTTAGCATGAAAATTGAGCGAGTTATGATAAAAATAAGGTCGGTCCCTACTTTTTTTCTACGAAAAGATCATTTAAAACAACCCCCTATTTCCCCTCTTAATAAAAATAGATCTACGATTGTTTTTATATATGTAATATTAATACATTCTAGAAGTTTACCCAAATTAAAATACTTAATTTTAGAAAAATTGGAACTTAAAGTGAAAAACAATTTTACGCAATTTCGTAACAATAGCCATTTTCTTCAAAATAACTCCAACAATACTGGAGATACGAAAAAATGCTGGAGTACCGAATTATAGCTTTTTTGTAGCAAAGACTTTTCAATTCATATTTTTTTGTACAATAAATATTTGGCCAGATATGGCCGCTTAAAGTCTCTATTTACGAGCGAGCACCACCTTATTCTAGTCCTTTAAATTCTACCCATTTTAAAACTAAGGGATTAAAAAGGATTTAATTTACATAGCCTTGTAGCTCTTAAAAAACCCTATAAAATTATTTTTGAACAAACTTTCTATTATTAAAACTAAAGCGGCTATGGTTAAAATCCAATCAACTTTTTTTTCGAAAAATTCGGATCTCCACTTCGGAGCATAATATTCTATAAAACCGGTATTTTTGCATGCAATTCTACTTTCTTTTCCTATTTATATCTATTATATTGGTTTATAAGAATTGCAATGTTGTAAGGGGTGGTTTTTAAGAATTGAAAATTTGCAAAAGAATAAAATTGGTAATATTTTAGGCAGTAATATTTTTAATTATTAAATCTGTCAAGCTATTCATTTTTTGGGAATAAATCTTTTTTTAATTAAGCTATAATAAGGGTTGATTTATAAGGGTCGAAAAATTGCGAAATGAAATTAGTACGTATTTTAAGCAACAGCATTCTAAAATTAAATCACTGTGGTAAATTAATAATTTTTTAAGGGTAAATATTTTTTTTTACTTTAAGCTCTAACAAGGGTTGATTTTTAAAGGTTAAAATATTTTAAAATCATTAATCAACTAATCCAAACCAACTTTTACCAATCTTAAGGTTTAAAATGTTATTCCATAAGTTTTGACAATTAGGGGTAGTTTCCACCCTTAAAAAACAAACAGCGCACATCACCATAAAATAGAATTTAAAGTAGAGGGTTAGAAGCGTCTAATTTCAAATTTTTATACAAATCGATGAAAGACAAAAAAATTGTGAGGTTTTGCAATTTTTTAGCTTCATTTCCGGGACTATAATTATTTATCATCAAATCGTTTTAATTTGTCAAAAAAATTTTTTTGTAAATCTCATAAGGGGTGGTTATTTAAAGGTTGAGTTATGGTAGTTAAATATTTATTATACCGTTAACTGTTAAAATATTTTTTTTCTACAATCAAAGCGTTATTAAATAATTTTAAAATTAAAAAACATTTTTTTTTGAATTTCGTCATTAAGGGTGTTTTTTAAGGGTTAAAACGTTAAAATATAATGTTAGATATAACTCACAACATGAAAATAGATTAATTCTACATATTTAGCTATGATTTTAAGTTACAAAAGGTCTATTTCTATGGTTTTTTAAATTTTTTAGCATAAGGGGTGATTTTTACCCCTTAAAAATAAAAAGCACATCCTAAGCATATATAAACTTTGATCTAGAGGATAAAAGCAACTTAATTCCAAATTTTCATAAAAATTGAAACTGTACAAAAAAATCCGGAGGTCAAACAACTTTTTTCTCCCCATCCACTGTACTACTAGTCCAACCTACTAATTTATGTACCCTATTGTCCCTATAAAGCTTATTTTGTAAAAAACTGTTACCAGTTGAAGGCTTATCAAAAACTTTGCGTAATGGTTGGTTAACCTATTTGTATTAATAATTAGCTCTTCTAAACAATAATAACATACCCAAATGCCTTAATGTTATAAAAACATTTAAAAAGTACGCTGCAGTTTTTCGTCAATAAATTTGCTGAACCAATTAACAAAAAACGTTAAACACTGTTTCCACGTTAAGATATTTTTATTTTTCATAGTAAAATGTCATATTAATTTTACACTTCGCGGCACAAGCTAATGACTGCTTCTTGCTGAAAAGTGTAAGAAAATTAGAATATCAAAGTCCTTTTTGCGAGCTATTAGTCTTGCTTTTCCTTTAATATTTTATATTAAAAGTCGAGAGTAGTTTTTGTCAAACACGGCACTTTAATGAAATTACTTTGCAAAAACGATTAAATAAAAGTTTGTAGAACCTGGGAAGCCAAACAAGGAAGACTCTAGAGTAATTATTTTTTTACATTTAGGTATTAAATAACAAAATAACTTACTGACAGCAATAAAATTATTATTTGTGTCAAATTCAAACCCTGTTCTTGTTTGGTTAGAGAGTATCGTAAAGTAATGTATTAGCCCGAGAGCTGGCAGCAATTTTTGGGTAGGTATTTGAGGCAAGCTGAAAACTTGTCATATACTTCTCTATTAAACCCCAACACGGAACTGCAGACCTGGCTGGTGAGTAGCGGGGCTAAATCAACCCCTAAATTTTTAAAAATATTTTTTTTTTCAAAAATGTATTTGAGGCAATGTGCAGTTTTTATATGTTGTAGTAAAATGTTTAAAGAATTAAAAAGAAATAAGCCAGACGATTTTGTCGGGGTTTTAACATTGCCAGGCTCGTGCAAAAATGTTTTGCAAAAAATATAAAAAATGTATTTGAGGCAACTTGAAATTTTAATTGGGTATTATTTATAACAAAAAAAGATTCTCAAAAAGACAGATCATTTTGGTGGGACTTTCCATATGCCAGGTGATCTAAAAAATTATGTATAGGTGCGACTGAGTAGCGCTATAAGACAACTGCTGTAGTGTAAGAGAGAACATTTATCGGCAGCTGTCTTCGTTCTTACTTGCCGCATTTCTATTGGCTTTGGCAAGGTCACGTCGCTTACAATAGCGATGAGGTTTCTGGTCGGAATTTCGGAGTAAAAAAATAAAAAAGTTTGGGTGTGTGCTAAATGGGCATATTTTTTGTGTTATTTTTTTATCATAAAAAAATTGTTATTTAGTCAATTTTAATACAAATTCAAATATAATGAATTACTTAATTATTTGACATTAGTGCAAAAATATTGTTTTTTTTAACAAATCTCAAGGGACATTTTTTTTAGAAAATTAATTTTAAAACAACTTTTGTTTCAAACATTTTTTTTTCGAAATTAGATTTTTGCAGCTTCATCAAAAATTCAAACAGTATTCAAACTTAAAATTTATACAGATATTAGTTTTTTTTTATGTTAAAATTAATAAAAACTAACGTATTAAAAAAAGTAATGATTACAAAAATATAAAATCACAAAATCAGATTTATTGAAATAAAATAATTATACAACTGAAGAATTATTCTGAGTACAAAAATATAAATTTAATTCATTCCACGTCAGAAATAAATTGTTATTCATCTTTTGTAGATTTTCCTTCATCAGAGCTAACAGAATCTTCTTCGGATTCATCTGCGTCAGATTCAGCTACCTCTGCACCATCTGCGAAAATTATCAGTCCCACCAAAATGATCTGTCTTTTTGAGAATCTTATTTTTTAGTTTAAATATTACCCTATTAAAATTTCAAGTTGCCTCAAATACATTTTTTATATTTTTTGCAAAACATTTTTGCACGCGCCTGGCAAGGTTAAAACTCCGACAAAATCGTCTGGCTAATTTTTTTTTAATTCTTTAAACATTCAACTACAACATATAAAAATTGTATATTGCCTCAAATACATTTTTGAAAAAAAATATTTTTAAAAATTTAGGGGTTGATTTAGCCCCGCTACTCACCAGCCAGGTCTGCAGCTCCGTGTTGGGGTTTAATAGGAGAAGTATATGACAAGTTTTCAGCTTGCCTCAAATACCTACCCAAAAATTGGTGCCAGCTCTCAGGCTATATAGAAATATGCAAAATCTCATATAGTCCAGAAAAGGAAGCTGAAAAAAGTGCAAAACCATGCAATTTTTTTAAAATGCCTAGGCCTAGACGCTCTTTATTTTTTTAGGGGCAAAAACTACCCTTTATTGCTAAAACTTATAAAACTATACATTACAGCTTAAGTTGAGTAAAATTTGACTTAAATAAGTTAAAAGTAGTATTTTTTTTAACATTAATTGAAATATTTTAGCTCTTGAAAATTAACCCCTATTATGATTTAAAAAAATATATTTCCCTAAAAAAATAACATATTATCACAGTTACTGATTTGACACAGTTACCCTTTTCTTTAAAATCTCCATTATGCTAAAAGTTGTTGTTTTTTTTTTAGGGGTAAAAACTACCCCTTATTGCAAAAACCTTTAAAACTTTCATATAAAAGCTTAAGTCACATAAAATTAGGCTTATATAAATTGAAAAACAAGTATTTAATATACTTTACCCCTTGGAAATTAACCCTTATTATGATTTAATTAAAAAAATGTTTACCCTAGAAAAACTAACATATTGTCACAGAGTTGTAATTAAAAAATGTGACTGCTCAAAAGTATTACTAATTTAATTTTGTAGTTTTTTAATTAATCCTCAAAATTCCAACCGCGGATTTAAAAAAAAATGCATCAAATTGCTTTTTGCATGCTCCAAAAAATTAGGTTTTTAAGCATAACTTCTTTAGTTTTTGTGATAAAAAGTTTTTTAAAAACCGTTTTGTTGGTTTTTTTAAGGTCCTATATGTTAAAGCTGTTTAAAACCCTTACTTTTTTAAAAGGGTGAGTTTAAAGGGCTAAATCAAGGTAGTGCTCGCGTTTTAAACTTTTATAATATTTGTAATAATTCTAAAACTTGATTTTCACTTGCAGCTCCATTTTTTTCAAAACTAAGCAATTTAAATTGGTTAAAAAATAAATTTTATATTTATAATACATAGATAAAGAGAACTGAAGAAGGGCTACAAATCATTTTAATTAGGGTGGTAATTAGAGGGTTGTTGAGTTACGAAATTCCTATGGGTTATAATAATAAGTGACATAATATATTATATTTACGCCTACGGGACTGTATATTTGTTGGTTCATTAATGAATCGTGCACCCTGTAGGACATGACAGATAAAAACCCTGTACACGATAAAAAAAAGTACTTTGTATGAAATATATATTCTTTTTATATAAAAATGCCTAATTATATCAGTCTAGGGTAACAAGACAGTATTTTGTAATAAAAAAAATATATATTTTTAAGAATTTTTGGCTTTATTTTATGGTATCACCCTGTATAGGTTGGCGCAATGAAAGAAAATGCTTATATTCCAAAATAAAATACTAAAATTTTAAAAAAATCTGTCGGTGACTTAAATCCATAAGAAGTGTGCCATGTCCTTTATAATAGGGAATAACATTCGACACGCATAACAAATAAAAAAATGTGGCAATGAGGCAATATTTTTTGCCTGACTATATGCAAATAAAACAAAAGATAACTGAGTAAAATTTCAATTTTATAAAAAAAAACCGTAAATAATGTTTTAATTTAAATAATTACTATGAAAAATGAAATCGTATTATTGTAATAAACAGCGCGCTCTACAAATCCACAATATAACTGCATTAAAACGGAAGTACCTTGTATGTTATTATAGAAGCTGTCGCCCGTGCTTTTTTATTATAATATCCGGTCGTATTTTATTCTAATTTATGATGGCTTAATAAACAAAAGTGTAAAACATCATAGATAAGGCGATAAAACTCATAATACCCTCTCTTTCATTATAATATGGCCGGAATTTAAATTTGTATTTTAAAGATTTAATAAAAAATTTTAAATTACCAACCCAAAATAAAAAAAAACAATTTACAGACTGCTAACAGTTTTAAAAATTTATACCAAAACGGACACGAGAATATTCAAATTTAATTTTGTTTTAAATTTTGCGGAAACAGAAAAAGAGATAAATGTTTTTCGATGAGTAAACTTCTTTGGGTTTTTTAAAAGTTTAAATACTGTCAAAATCTAAAAGAAAGTATAAAAAACAAGAAATAGTCAACCATTAAAATTTCATTGTTTTTAAGATGCAATGTCGAATATTTTGACCTAAAGGTGCGTATCCATTTAGCGAGTTCTCTTCGGGTGCGTGTTCGTTGTCGTTGCCGCAGAAAGTTAATATCTAACCTATGCACCAATAAGATTGGTCGAATTATGTTTAGGATGTCGCAGGCGGCCGTCTCAGGCGCAGCCAAGCTAAATGGATACGCACCCTTAGCCTACAACCTTTTTGAGCATATACCCACTAGATGCAGCCTTGCCGCTTGGCCGTGCGAACAAGCGTGCGAGAGAGAAAGTGCCAAAAAGTCTAATCCATTTCTCTCTCCTCCATATTTTAGGGGGTAAACCCTTGCGAAAATTTAAAAAAAAACTTTTATAAAATTCATTTTAAAGCACCAATACAAAAATTTGGTAATACTGCCCTCTTCCCTAACATATATTTAATTGGTCTATAAAAAAATTGGAAATTTTTTTCCCTAAAAATTTTTTTAAAAAATATTTTTTTTAGGAATACAAAAATTTTTTAAAATTTTTTTAAATAAGAAATTCCCCGTTTTGAAAAATTCCGGGGTATAAAAAAAAAATAATTTTTTTGGCCCCCTTTTTTTAAATTAAAATATAAGAAAATCATGCTTAAGGCGAATTAAAAACTTTTTATTTTCAAAATTAATAAAAAATAAACCCCCAAAAAGTTAAACCACTTTTAAGTGTTTTAAAATTAAGGTAAAAATAATAATTCTTTTTATGGTAATTTCTTGTTAAAAGACTTAATAATAAAATATATTAAGGTTATAATAATATATAAATTACATGAATTGCATAAAAAATAAATGATGAAGTTCGTTTAAATTATTCAGATCTGACTAAACAAGCACATAAATTAACTTTTTTGGCGATCGTTTATTTATAACATTTTTGTATGGACAAAACTGATAATAGCCCAAATAATTAATATTTATGATTTCTATTAATAAACGATTAAAAACAACAAAAATACAGAAAAAAACATTGTGTCAAATTTATAGGTAAGCGGCAAAAATTCACGAAAAATTTTCCAATTTTAACAAAAATCTAAAACAAGAGGGTCACCAATGGCCCATATTGGCGTTATTAAAACCTAAAAAGGGTTATTAATTAACCCCTAAATTTCGATTCGTGAATGGTCTGAAAATACCCTTGTTAATAAATAACCTTTTTTAAAGAGGGTCTTTTTTAATTAAACTTTTATTTCGATTTTATAACATTTTCCTAGAAAAATAGTTCATTGACCAAAAGAAATTTTTTTGTTTGTTTTTCTTTCCCGAACATAACAAGTCTTAACTAAAGTTTACAACAAAACAGCGTCCAATATTTTATGAAATGTCACTACAAGAAACCCTGTTTATTACAGAGTCTATTTTTTATAGCTTTATGTTAACGTATGGAATATACGAGTACACTAAATATGTATGTGGTTAATAAAATATCCACACAGTAATAAAATGTCCAATGTGTGGTCATTTTTATTTTGAATATGATAGAAATAAAAAGGGAATTAAATGTTTTATGTTTTGGTTTAGTGCGTTTCCTTTTTACGACCTCGCATAGGATGGGGTTTCGAAATGGCGGGAAATGAATCTATAATTTTATTTTGTCATTAAATTTGCCCATTCGGTTATTAAAATTTTAAACAACGACTAATTAGACTCATACTGCGTCGAGAAAGAAATAAATTATTCGAAATATATTACTTTTCATCGGAATTCATTAAAAAGTAAGTTTTAATTTATTTTTAACGAGTGGTAATTAATGAATAATAAACTGTTTCTCCAAAGTTTTTTTTGCTACATTTGCATATCTTTTTGAATTTAATAAATTATTTTACTATTTTCTTTTTATTTTATTGAATACGCTGGTTTAATATTAAGTATTTAAATTTTGTAATTTATTTAAAAAAAACTACCTAAATTAAAAACATTTTGAAGAAATAATTAAGGTACATAGGAACAATAAATGTGATAGAATAGAGACCCAATGCTCTATTCATAGGTCAACCCATGTTTGCATATCTCGATGATCTTTTTTCACGTTAAATTATATTTTTTGTATTTTTTTTTAACAAAATGTAGCTTTAATCGCCATTCTAGAATACTTGGTTCCTAGAATTTAAAAGCTTATCATAATAGAATGTACAGGTTGTCAAATTTTCGACACTTTTGTGGAATATTTCCGTTATTAACAAAGATAGAAGGATGGGGTTTTTGCGACACTGTGCTACTTTTTCACCAAACGAAAGATTCCGGTGTCAAACTTGTCATGGCTGTCTTAGTTTTTGCACTACAGGGTGAAATTGAAATTCCTGCATTTTTAGGCATAGCTTGTATCTTCGTTGTGCGTAAACTTATAAAAAAGGTAACAACTGCTTTTAATTTTTTACGTAGAGTCCAGGGGCGTACTTAGTTTTTTCTAGAAAGTTTATTTTAGGAGATATTAAGTAAACTTGTGTTTTTTTAAATGGAACACCCTGTATTTGGATGTAATTTAATTTGTCTTATCTTTAGCTTTTTAAAAATATATAATAATATGTATTTATTTTTAAAACTAACTGAAATAACAACTATTTTCATGAATTTGGCCTGTTTTCTATAATAGGCTATGCATAGATCTCTGAAAACAAGAGAACATTTCAAGGCAATGACCAGAGCCTATGTTATTAAATCTTAATATAAGTTGTTATTTTAAGACTAACTGAATTACCAACAATTTACCCTACTTAATCAATAATAATATATGGTATGGTGTGTTAATTGATTTTAAGTTTACCTGAATTTACTTCAGCATCAAGCATAGGTAACCATGTATTATTTAAATTAACAGATATTGATTCTACACATCTCTCTTTATTTAATAAAATAAATGCACTTTCCTTTAGTTTACGGTTTTTTGAACAAGTTTTCTTTGCTAAAATGCTAAAAGCATTCCAGTTTATTATGTGATTATTATCAAATGCTTGTTGACAGATTTTTGATTTGTGGAATTCTGTGTTTCAAATATATTTTCTATGTTCTTTTATGCGTTCGGCTAATGGTCTGGAAGTTTCACCTATATAAAATTTATTACATTAACAAGGGATCTTATAACTTTTTTGTGTTTTCGTTTATATTGTATGGTTTTGTTTTTCTTACTTGGGATCTAATGGTGTTTTGTGTTTTAAAGATAGTGCAAATATTAAATTTATTACCTATTCGTTGAATTTTATTTGATAAGCCAAGAATATATCGTAAAAATAGATTTGTAGTGGGTCTATTTTGATTTTGTCTTAAATTTGGTTGTTCAAATTTTAGAAAGCATTTGTAATGCAAAGCAATGTAAATATAATTTATAATAATGATTTTGAACAAAATTGGATTCAAAATTTTCCATAAAAATATTACATAATAATGGTGATAAAGGTAAACCTGCCATGCAGAAGTGTTTTTAAAGTCAGTGTTATGTTGAAAATATGTTGTTTTTACGCAAAAGTTAATTCAAGAATAGAATTTATGTTTAGTTGGTTCTTTCGCCAAGTTGGACATCATTTTCTAATTTTTTTTCCTTTTTTAAAATTTATCTAAGAAATTGTAAATAAACTTACAACATCAAAACTTACCAAGGTGTTATTTGGTCTATGTCTTATTTTGTTTAATTTTTTTAGAGAAGTGGTTTTAAAGGATTTTTTAAAATACTAAAAAAATTTTTCGATGGTGTGTGGTTTAGTTTATCAAAAACTATAGGACGTAATGGTAATAAGGTTTTGTATTTTTTTGGACCCCTTTAAAGTGGGAGTTTTACTTTTTGGGGTGAAATGTAAATCTTTTTATTAAAGCTGTTTTTATGTTTTTTAAAATGTTATATATTTTTTCAATAGTTTTTTTGGGGATCATTTTTTTTTTTTGTAAATTTAAAATCATTTAAATAACAAAAACATTTTAAACTTACCAAAAAAACTCAAATTTTGCAAAGTACCCCCAAAAAAAGTTTTTTTTTAACCCCTTGTAAGGTTTTTTTTTAAAAAAATTTTTTTAAAAAAAATCAAAATTTCCAAAAAAAACTCCCCAAAAACCAAATACTCCCAAACCCCCAAAAAGGGGCCAATTTTTGAAAATATGTCTTAATAACTGTAAAACAGAGTTTACTGTTTGCCAAACCTAATTTTGCCTCATAAAAGGTGTTTTCTTTTGACCTTAAACCCCTTGCATTTTTTTTTTTGGTTTTTTTCCATTTTAGAAGGTTATTAATTATAATCAGTAATTTTTTTTTTAAATTTTTCCCCTTTGTTGGTTTAAAAAACTGGTAAATGGCTTTAAAAAAATAAATGGGGCCCATTTTAGAACTATTTTCCAACGGCAACATTAAAAAAACAAGAAAAAACCAAAAACGTGACCATTTTTAAAACCAAAATCGCGTGGACATTAATGAAGACACTGTATGTCTTGTAATAAGTAAATGCTGTTTTAAGTCAGTACTATATCCATGTGTCATTTGTATTTTCCTCCGTTTCGCCAAGGTTGTATTTCACATTTTCAACATTATCTAACCTAGGTGGAAATTTTATTGAGAAGGGGAAATCTTTTGGGTTTTTTTTATAGGATTATTTTTATCAACCCTTTCTGGGGGGGAACAAAAGTGTCTAAAAGGTCAAAGCCTTTAGGACAAAAAAAAAATTTATAATTTTTTTTTTATCTAAAATTTTTTTTAAAATCTATCTCTTAAGCAAAATTTTAACCTTATCCATCTTTTTTTTTAAAATTATTGATAAAAATATAAAAAAAAAAAATAAAAATTTATTTAAAAAAATTAAAAAATTTAGAAAAATTACTGCAAAGCATATGTCGGATTGATAAGTTGTTTAATGTTTATTGCAGGTTTAATTGTAATTACTTTATTATAAAATAAAACAAACTGTTCATATCGTGTCTGTTATTGGTAATAAAAACAATTTTGATTTCTAGGGGAGACAAAAAAAAAATTTTAAAAATTAAAAGAGGGAAAATTTAAAAAAATTTTCTGAAAAATACGGCGCCTTATATGTCTGTATTACACTGTTTTTTTAATTAGGTGAAAAATATTGTTTTCCCAAAAAATTTTTCCCCTTTTTTTTTTAACTATTTGGGGGGAAAAAGGTTATAAACATAAAAAAAATTTCCCATATCAAATTTTTCCATGGGACCGAAAAGGGAGACAAAGACATCGTCCCGGGGTTACCCCCTAGACCAAAAAAAAAGGTTCCCCCCATTTTGATGAACATGCCCCTCTGATGCTAGAGAGGCCACTCTCTCTTGTCTTGTCTCGTCCCGCCTCATTTCATCTAATTTCTCTTGTAATATAAATATGATTTACGATATATACATTTTAGCAATTCTTAAAGTTAAAAATTTGATTAATTTTGTACTTTTTTTTTATAGTTTTTTCAAAGTATATCGTTAGGCTTTTAAAACCCCACCCCCCCAAAAACCTTTTTTTAACGGGGGAAAACCATTTGTCCATAAGGGAGGGGTGGGCCAGGCTTAGTATTAACCATTAGGATATAAATATTTTGGCTAATAATTTTTTTGGCAGTGTTGAATAACCGTTTTTTTTGTGCGTTTCGGAAAAATTTTTTTTTCGAGAAATATAACTATGTCGCGTAGAAATCACTTGTCATTAGGGGGCAAAACAGGTTGTTAAAAATTGTTTAAAATTTTAAATCAAGGGTTAACAAAAAAAAAGCCTTTTTTTAAAAAAATTTTTTACAAAAAAACCCCCAAATATGGTAAGGGGGATTATTAGTGGGGAAAATTTTAAAAAAAGGAAAAAAAAATAGTAATTTTCAATCTCAAAGGGGTAGACAACAGTGATCAGGACCTAATAAGAAGGGAAAATATATTGTCTTTAAAAAGCGGAGTTCTTCCTACCTTGGATAAACTGAAAAAAGGGCGAAGACGAAAACCCAAAATAAATATTAGCCCTGCCACCCTCCATAGGGGTTTTGTTTGTAAAATGGGTTTAAATACCCCAAAATAGACAAAAGACAAGTAGTAAGAAAACGCAGGGGTTTCGCATTTGGAGATAAATTTCCTTTAAATTAAAAGATATATTAGAAAACGATTATAATTTCCTTGATGAAACATGGGATTCCAGTCAAAACTTCAGACGAAAACCCCTCTAAAGGAAAAAGCATTACCATAATAACCCAAAACCCCCGGGGCTTTGGTTCCGGGAACGGGGAAAAATTTTTGAAAACTGGAAAATTATCTTTAAAAATATTTTAAACAACAGTGTTATTGCCATGGATAACGCAAGCTAACACGCGTCTGCTACACAAAGCACCACTTTATCAAGTTAAAAAATTTAAATCCAGGATTTTTTGTTAAAAATGATATTTATTTTGAATTAGTTACAAAAGAACTTTGAAAGCCCTAAATTCATATGCAATTAAAAAACAAATGTATGTGGTAATTTGGCTGAACAGGCTGGCATACTGTCTTACGGCTTCCTCCGTATCGCTGTATGTTTAACCCATAGAGAAATTTGTGGAACCAAGTAAAATTAAAGATCAGAGCAGAAAATTTTACACCTATTTTTTAAGTCCCAGTGTTATAAATTTGATAAAAAATGTAATTACTAACATACCAGTTGAGAGCTGGAAAATTCACTCAAACACATTATAAAATTGAGGACTCTTACATTTCTACCCAAAGCAACATAAATCCTATTGTAATTAATCTCAATGATGACTCTGATAGTGAAAAGAAATTAGATTTAGATATTTAGATTAAAAATGTAATTATGTATAGATAATGCAGTTATAAATTTATTAAAACTTTGCATATATTTAATTTCTTAATTATTTAAATTATACTTACCTAAATAAACAATAAAATATAAATCTTTATTTTTATTAAAGTTCCCTAATATTCTGTCCTTTATACCTAATAAAGTTTTATTGCTGTCGGCGTGAATCCATAAAGAAGGGCGGGGCTAACACGGTATACTTTGAGACAGACTATACCTACTTGGGAAAATGTACACATGATTAAAATTCAAAAAGCTTCCAGACAAATACACTATATACCGGATATCCCTCAGAAGTGAAAAAACTTTTTTGCTTTTTGATTACCTTCTGTTTATAACAACTATTTTTTAAAACTACAGTGAATCATAAACAACTGGCTCTTAATCGGCATCGTTTGCGAATTACTTTGCGTTTAAACGGTTACTTGCATGTAGTGGTAGAAAAAATTCTGGTAAAACTTAAGGGGTATTAAATTCTAGTGTAGAAGACTGAATTGGCATTTTTTTATCATTCATTTATTAATATTTTAAGGCTTCACAAAAAAACATTTCACAAAGTTACACTCTCTTGAAGTAGATGGGAAAAAAAGACCATGTGCATCTTGTCACGATTGCCTCTTTTCTGGTGACCTGAAAAATAAAAAAATAGTAGATTTGTGACAAACGTTTCGAAAAAAGTAGTTACGAGAAAAACGCGTTTAAAGTTTGAAGGTACGTTTCAGGTAGTCACTCATCGGGGTATTTTTTTATCTGTCATTTTAAAGTAGGTGTTTCTCTGCTACCAACAAATGTAAAAACAAGCTATTTAAAATATTAAAATTAACAATTATTATAAGGAAATTTAAATTACGCTTATGTCACATTTTTTATGGAACACAGAATTTTTTGATGTTTTGTTAATAAAATACTGTTTCATTTTTTAAATAATACAACTTTTAGGTTTTTATTATTTTGCTACATTTTCTTGACATATTGTGTTAAAGAAATATTATACAGAATAAGATCTTTTTTTTTTGCAATTAATGATATCTCCTAAGAATGCACTATTAAAGCACCCTGTTTATATTAACTTACTTTTTGTAAAATATGTTTTTAAAATCCATCCTTAATACTATAAGGGATAACAGACCAATTTAAAAGCCCTCGGTTCTGGTCGGTCATGGACTAGTTCTAGTTAGTTAAAGCGGCTTTTTATTTTCCCAAATTATATTTTAGACGTAATAAATATTATATTAAAAATTATTAAAATTTTGTTAATAACTTTTACGTAGGGATAATTTGGACAAATTTAGAAACCTTTAATTCTGGTCAGTCACAGTTAGTTCTGCTTAGTTAAGGGGTTTTTATTTTCGACAGTAAACAGTAAACTTTTCCGTTTAGTCCGCATTTCTGCATAGCTAAATTAAAATAAATATATTCGAATAATTTTTTGGGCCGCAATTCTTCCATACATAAACTGGGAAAATTTTTATACCTGCCTATTTGGGCCGCAGTTCGGATATACCAAAAGCATTTGGATATACATAAGTTGCAGTCACGTTTTAAAGGGAAAAAACGGCCTTTCCCCCTTTTATGGAAATTTTTTTTAAAATTTTTCTTTTTTTTATCTTTTTTTAACCCCTTTTGACGAACAAAAGGTTTTATGAAGCCTTAATTTTTACATACCGTAAGTGACGGGGCTTAAGATGTTTAACTCATTTTTTTCCCCCCTAAACTTTCAAATTTGAACATGCAGATATTTTTCACGGGGCCTTTGAAAACCGTAGTGCCACCTTGGACATTATTAAAAAATAACCTTTTAACGGCCCGGGGAAAGTCATCCCCAAAGGAAACCACAGTTTAAAATGGAATTTTGGGGTTTTGGCTTTTGGTAATAATTCTCCCCAATTTTTAACCTTTGCTCCCTAAATTTTCTTGGCTTTTTGACGGTTTTGTGTATTTTAAAAAAAATGTTTAAAGACTTACTCAGAGCGGTAATATAGCATAGCGTTTTGCAAAATTGTTTAGGTATAAGTTAATTTAATGTTTATTTTATATTTATCACTATTCATTTTAACTTATTTAACATCTCTGCGTGATTCTAACCTACAGCCGATCAACTCTATCAGTTCAATATGACAAAATACACATTACTTCATTGCCCGGACAAAATTCGGAGACAACCCATGTGCAAAAACACGCGTCTGATGCTCTCTGAGCTTAAAAACCCCAAACTGCTCCATATCGATATAATTA